>JAWZYV010019575.1:0-22873 GCA_038373885.1 Cheiracanthium punctorium
CCGAACGGAGCAGGTTTAATTGGCAACATTATTTTTGTCTTCAACGTCTATATATAAGAAAATATAAAACCAAAACTGCAATACACTTATCTAAGGACCTTCTTAAAACATTTCTAAACATATTTCAAATGCAATATAAAACAAATTGAACATAACCAAAACACTTAGCTCTACACTGCCCCCGCTTACGGAATTTATCCCAACAATGGAATATTTGTCTTAAATAAAAGTACTAAGCTTATAATAAAAGCAAAACTCGTTAAAGCTTTTTATTGTTATTACACTGCTGGCCATCGTAAATGCAACACCCTGAAGGAAGCATGCAAATAATATGAAATTTACAACATGCATTAGCTGAGGTGAGATATGCAAATGATTAGAATTTCAGCGCAGACGCACATCAAGCGCGCCTGTGGCGCCACCTCAAAGCGCTATTTAAGGCTTGGAGATTTCGACGGTTTCAAGTACAGCAATTGTGTTTTTCTTGCTTTTTTTTCAAAAAAAACGATAAATTATGCCTCGTAGGAAACAACGATCATCTTTTGATCAAGTATCCGAGTTTGACAGAGGAAGGATAGGGGCATACCGAGATTGTGGGTTATCTTTCAGGGAAATCGGTCGTCGTATTGGACGAAACCAAACAACTGTGATGCGGATATGTGATCGTTGGGTGCAGGAGGGTACGACGGACAGACGTGATCGACCGCATCGACCTCAGTGCACCACGTCACGTGATGACAGGCAGATTGTACGCATGGCAGTGACGGACCGCTCAGTCACATCACGAACCATATCACAGCAGATTCAGTCTGTAACGCATCATCCAGTGTCTGCGCGTACCATTCGACGTCGTTTACAGCAGAATGGTCTGTCCGCAAGACGTCCGTTGCTTTGTCTACCTCTGACGCGGAACCACAGACGTCTCCGCCGCCAATGGTGCGATGAAAGAAGGATGTGGACGACAGAATGGAATGAAATTCTCTTTACTGACGAGTCACGCTTCTGTATGCAACACCACGACGGTCGGATTCGAGTCTGGAGACACCGTGGAGAGAGGATGCTGAACAGCTGCATTACGCACCGTCACACTGGTCCTGCACCGGGTATTATGGTATGGGGCGGTATCGGATATCTCTCTCGCACTCCTCTAGTACGCATTGCCGGTACTTTAACCAGCCAGCGCTACATCTCCGAGGTGTTGGAGCCAGTTGTCCTTTCTTACCTTCAGGGCTTGCCAACAGCCATATTTCAGCAGGATAATGCACGGCCACACGTGGCACGCATTGTCCAAGGGTTCTTCGTCAATCACCAGATTGAATTGCTTCCCTGGCCGGCGCGCTCTCCGGATCTTTCGCCGATAGAAAACATGTGGTCCATGGTTGCTCAACGACTGACCCAGAGTTCATCCCCAGCTGTCACACCAGATCAACTTTGGCAACGTGTGGAAGCTGCTTGGTCTGCTGTACCCCAAGAACACATTCAAAGTCTCTTTGAATCAATGCCGAGGCGTGTGGCAGCTGTGATCTCCAACAACGGCGGCTACTCTGGGTACTGATTTTGGCAGGAACCACGCTTCATAGAATGCTGTAAATTTAATCATTTGTTACTTGGTCAACATGTTATCTACACAATAAATTTTGTTGTGATATCTCTTGTTTTTCTTGGTGTTGCAATTTGGGTGGCCAGCAGTGTATTATTCAGTGATGAATGCTAGAAAACAGAAAATATAAGTAGGAAAGTGTAAAATATTCCAACTTAAAGCTCTATTTTTCAGGTTTTTAAAGAAAAACTAAACTTGCCATGAGATTTCTCTGGCAATTTATGAGCTAATTTTTAATCCCGGTGGCGTATGAATCTCAAATCGTATCATTACTTTAATTTTAAAATTGAAAATTAGTGTTTTTCTGTTTGTTTTTTACAGGTATATATAAAAAATATGACTAGAGTAGCAGGAATTGAATATAATCACAAATTATTTTAACTTTGTAATCGTAATTCCCCATACACCGATACGGAAAAAAACGTAACAGTGGTTTTGTTGAACAGTACCGTTCTTAAACTTCATAAGTCTAATATCTATTTAACTGTTTCTGTAAAATACTTCAATAAAATGAGAGTAATGATTAGAAACCGAGAAAATTAAATTTATCCAGGCTTTACTAATTGTTTTATAAGAGAAATAGGTTACGTGTAAACATTAGGCTTAACGGCTTTCAAATACACGTCGTTATGTTTTAAAGCATGAGTTTTTTTGAAAAAGTAATATTTCTTAGCAGAAAGATTTCAGAAAATATAAGTAAAAAAAAAAAAAAAAATTACCTTTAAAATCATTTTTCAATTCTTTACGGATCCTCAAGCGTTTCACGTCGTAAATGGTTGTTTGTGTTTGGTTCGCATTCGCCGCCACCGCCACCTGCCACCGCCACTCGCCGGCTGCCACAGCTACAGATAAACGTCGTTAAAATACAAAACCCGCTTTATAACATAAAATATAGCAAGTTTACGTGGAAAGCATGGTTAAATTCTGTTAACATTTTTTTTCTGTTGGAAAAATGACAGAATAGTTCTGTATTTTTAAGATTATTTTTTGCAGTGTATACCTATTTTCATAGCCATCAGTTGCACAGTCAAAAATTGATACACTGCAGGGCCATCTAGTAGTTAATTCAAGTAATGATTTGCTACAGCGCCGTCAAGTGGCGAATTATAGCAAAATGGATAACGCCAAAATATTCTCATTGTTCAAATAGCTATGTATACTGATTTTCATAGCGACCGTTTGAATGGTCAATAATTTGGCCTGCTGCAGCGTCATCTAGTGGCGAGTTCAAATAATAATGCATTGCAGTGCCATCTAGTGGTGAGTAACATCAAAAGGAACGCAGTTAGAATATATTCTTCGTGCTCAAATGTGTAAGTATAAAAAATTTTATGCCAATCGGTCGAACGGTATAGAAGTTGATGCGTTGCAGCGCCATTTAGCGGCAAGTTACAGCAAAATGGATAGTGGAAAATATTCTCCGTGTTCTAATATCCGCGTGTACCAAATTTCATCGAAATTGGTTGGACGATATTCGCATAGCAAACGGCTAAACGGAATAGAATTCGACGTTCTTCTGCGCCACCTAGTGGCAAGTTAGCGGAAAACGGATAGCATAAAAACCTTCTCCATGATAAAAGACTTAGGTGAACCAAATTTCATGGCGATCGGTGAAACGGTGCTGGAGTTTTTCAACCTCATACACACATACCAACATTCATTTTTATCTATAACCAGTGTTATAATATATACCAGTCTCAAATAAAATCCAGTTTCAAATTTAAGTCTCGCCAAAGTGCCAATACACTATTTTGCAAGAGTTTTTTCAGGAAATCATTCGAAGCATTGACTTAGCAGCAGCAATCAAAATGGGAAACGGTTCGACCGCCAAACAGTAAAGCAGGCATATTTTTAAAATTATCAACTATAACGTGTTTTATTCATCGTTATCTCGATAAGAAGAGTTCAATTTTCTGAAATTTGGCGGAATTCCTCCAAGTTAAATCAATTCTAATAAAACCTATACACTTGTTTTCAAAAATGCTATTTCCTTAAGCTCTCAGTAAATTGCGCCAAAAATCCTAAAACTGTACAAACCGCTAGGACTCACTTTCTAAAAATCGGCCTGTCAGCCATTTATTTTTTCGCCAAACTAAAAAAATTTACATATTAGTCTCGGAAATCTTCAATCCTCATTGTTTTGCGTATAAAGCATTTGATTCCTGATCTCATTTCTTATGCGCACACGATATTATAATTAAAAAAATAACCTTACAAATATAAACTAAAAAAAATCATTATTATTCTTTTATTTTTACTTTAAGAATTTAAAACATTTTATTCGGCAAAATCGCCACACACGGCAACCACGATGCTTGTTTCACACTTTTTCACTACAGGGGTTACAATTACGGAAAGCTTTCTGCGAGGAGAACATAAAAAATTCCGGGAACGAAAAGATTTTCAAAGTTTTAAAGTGGATTATCATTTATTCTATATTATTCTACATATCTGTGCAAAATTTCAGGCTGATAGGTCCATTTTTGTGGATTTGTATACTACCTAAATCGACAAACTGACAAACAGAATTTCATTTTTATTTATAAGATAAACTACGCTTGTTTTTAAAAGTACACTCTCATTAAATTGCGCCAAGCGCTAGAATCATCTTCTGAAAATCGCATATCAACCATTTTATTTTTCGCCAAAATAAAAAGTTGCACATTTTAGTCTCGGAAAATTTCCAAATCCTATTTTTAATTTGAGTATAAAAGAGTTCATTCCTGCTCTGATTTCACATGTACACGATATTTTAATTACAAAACAGCCTTACGAATATTCTAAACAGAAAAAAAGAATATTCTTTTATTTTTAATTCAAGAGTCTAAATCATTTAATAAATTTTCCAAACATGGCAACCTCGATGCTTATTTCTCACTTTTTCACTGCAGGGATTGCGGTATTGCGGAAAGTAAAAATTGGTGTTTTTGACGCGGTTTTTTATCAATATCTCCTAAACTAATTCGAATTTCGAAAAAATCGCTTCTAGGTGTATCGGGACCCATGCTGGAGAATTTCCGTACAAAATTTGGTAGGTCTACGATCACCCGTCTGCGAGCTACGCGAGACACAGACAGACAAACTATAACTGACTAACGGACAGTTTACGCATTGCTTTATTTATATAGATGCTAATCAGAATTTGAGAAATTTCAAAACTATATCAAGTCTGACGTGGCGTTTAAGTTACTCATTTGCTTACCGTTTGTGGAACAAATTAGAAGACTTAAAAACAATACTTGAAAGACAAAATCAGCGCATTTTCATTTTAATACAGCAGAATGCTATAAGTCGTATCTGAAAGAACTTTCTATAAACTTTCCTTGTACATGAAATTCATGACAACATATGAAGCCTATTTTGATATTTGTCAATTATTTTCTCCATCTGTGGCTGCAACTATGAAAAATTATATCTGTCGAAAGCTTTTTGAAAATTCCTTTATTCAAAGCACTCTTTGAAAATGTAGCGGAGAGCCAGAACGTTTCTTTCGTGATTATTATTTCGTCGTTACAGACAAAAGATCGACTCTAAAACACTCAAATGTTAAAAACACTACATTTAGCTTTTAATTAACATTGAATATAAATTTTAAGAGCAAATAATTTTTTTATACGTAGTTTATGCGAATGTTAGCAAAATTTCAAAATATAATTTTTTTTTTCTGCGAAATTTCTGTTTTTTTATTTACAAAAATTCCGTACCTCTGATGATATGAAATTTGGTGACATAATAGGTGGTTGCTCCGCTTAAATTATAGGCGTTGAATTTTTAAAATATGATTACATTTTGAGATTTTCAAAAATCGTTTCAAAAATCGTAAATTTTGTGTCAGCATTTCGAAATAAAGACTACAGGGAATGGAGCGAAATTTGGCGACTTAATAAGTGGTCGCTCAAATTCAATTCTAGGCTTCCAATTTTGCTAAGGATTAGATTCGACATTTTATGAAAATTATTTCAAAATGCATAAATATTCGTTCGCGCATCACAAAATAACCTCTAACGCGAATCAAATAAAATTACTTAATTACTCTCTAACCTGTAATCTTTTAACAATATACAAAAATTATAACTTTTCTTTCTTTACTTTTAACAATATGCTACTCCCATTCATTGTACTCCTATACAATGCTGACGAAAGTTCTTGCTTTTTGGAAATTTGCATTCAGTACTAACCCATGAACAATGGGTACTTCAGTTATAGTAAATAAATAAAAATATGCGTTACTTTAAACTAATCTGTTCCCTTCTTGAAATTTTTGGCAATTTTTTACCACTCCAAGTTACTTTGTTAGGATATAGAATAAATAATGAAGAATTAATACTTCTGTAATATCCATAGTTAAAAAGCTTGACGTCGAAAATTAAAGGCCACATGAAATTAATAATTTCTGTCGCAGTCATTTACATCATAATCAAAATAAATTAGCACTTTCTTGAAATAGGTCTTCTGTATTACCCATTTTAACATTCTTTCATGAAATGAAACTTTTCTGCTGAACCAGTACGATTATGTAGTAAACCGAGCATGGCGGTTTCGTTCGTTTTCTAACTATATTATGTATCAACAAATTTGATGCAATACACCGATTATAAAACACTTTCCTATACAAGAGCAAAGAAGAGAATATAGCGATTTTAAACAGTTTCAAACGCAATGTCATTAGCTATTATTATATTAATTTGAATGTGAAAGAAAAAAATTAAATGTAAATAAGACCAAACATAATTTGATAAATATTCACTGCTGCGTATAGTACAGTGGAGCTCCCTTATAACGAACGTGAAGGGGCCGCGATATTAGCTCGTTATAACTGAGTGCTCGTAAAAAACGCTGATTCATGAAAAAATCATAAAAACTCATATATTCTTAATAAATTACCTAATTTATTTATAATTAAATTTTATTTCTTGAAATATTATTCTTTAGACATATTTAGCAATGAAATCGTAAACTGCAAAAGGAAAAAATAAATAAAATAACGTATTTTTTAAAGCTATATTCAAAAAATATTTTTAAAAACTTATTAAACTGACTCGCATGTTCTAAAAATTGACTCTTACGTTTATTCATAGTGAGTTAACCTGACTCGAGATTTTTAAGTCCAGCGCAAACACTGAATGGGAAAGTGGACGAAAGATCATGAAAATAGTCATTTTCAGAAATTTTTACAAAGCTATATTAATACACCCACTCCCACTTCAAACTTGATTCATACCTTTTCTAAAGCTTAAAAATAAATCTTTTATTATATCTTAATACCGTGTTTACTCGCGTAATAGTCGCCCAGGCATAATAGTCGCACCCCCCTTTTGAAGCAGAAAAAAAAAAATAGCTTGAGAGTTATAATATTACGGAGTAGATTTCCTCTGCATAATAGTCAAACCTAGACTTGCAACATGAAAAATTGGCAAAAAAGTGCCGCCATTATGCGAGAAACTTGCTTAGTATTTATACTACCTATGCTTAGTATTTATACTACCTTTGCTTAGTATTTATACTAAGCTGACGATTAGCTTAGCATAAATACTAAGCTGCTTGCTTGCAGTATTTGCTTAGTATTTATACTACCTTGCATAGTATAAATACTAAGCAAATTTGCTTAGTATTTATACTACCTATCAATATATTCCGTTTTTGAAACCAATGCAAAAGTAGTCAGAAATGACACGTGCTTCTAACTGAGAACACAGCGAAAATTGTATACAATTCCCCCCCTCCCCCCATATGAATGACTAATATCCTTTAACGCATTAAAAGACAAAATATGGGGTAAAGAGAATTAAAATATGCCTTTATTTTAATTCATTCTATATAAGGTTAATAAAAACATCAGATGACAAAATGAGTATCAGATTTTTTGTGCAAACCGTACCACTTTCTGGGAGTGTGAGCAAAAAAAAAAAAAAAAAAAAAAAAAAAATCATCGAGAACTCTGAAGTATTTGGCTGTGGAATTCCACCTTTGAAATTGTTTTCTAAAGGTTTCATAAATGGCACTAATTTTTCATTTATTGCAGTGCTCAGCTTTTAAGAAAAATAAAAAAAAACTTGAAAAATTCCGAATTTCTATCGCATTTATCTTATTTTGACTTGTGTCCATCAAAGGGCTGTTATGCAGTTTTGTTTTTTGAACAACACCCTTATTACAACGTTAATAAAGTGCTTTAAGAAAGTAAAGCCAGAGTATTCTTTCATAGACCGATCAAGTCCCCTTTGCAGTTGAAGGAGAGCTTCCGGATACGATAATAGACGTCCATTAATCTTTTCACTTTTGGCCATCCGTATGTGCGACTGTGCGCGGGATCGCCGCGACTGAAGAAAGAGAGAGGAGAAAGCAAGAGGGGGTCTGGGTACTGGTTTTCGTGACGTCACAAGAAAGGATGGGATTTGGAACAGTTTGCATTGAGTTCAATGGAAGAAATGGAATTAATAATGCCAATAAATACGAGTAGCTTAATTTTTTATGACGCATTGAAACAGCATTTTCGTTTTACAACACTTTGTTCTTAAATAATAGTGAATCAACAATATTTTTTGTCAGAAATTAATGAAATAAATTGGTACTGAATTTAAAGCAGTTTCAGCATTGTATGCAGTATGTTTTGCATTTCGGGCTAGCAAATACATTCTAAATAATATAAGGGTTACTCAATGTTATCATTTATCTAAAATAATATGTATATGGATTAAATTTATACGTTGTATAAGCATAAAGTCATATTTTTAAGTAAGTAAAAGTAAATATATTTTTAAGCAAAAATAATAATTTTTATTAATTTTACTTAAAAACTGAAATACATTATTTAGTTTTGCTTCGTTTTAATAAGCTTTTTGAAAGAATTGATGTTAAAAATATCCAGATTCATAAATAGTCATCTTAAGCCATTTCGTGACGTCACAAGAGAGGATGGGATTTCAAAGAGTTTGTATTGAATTCTATGGAAGAAATCTGATCAATAATGTCAATAAACACTAGTAGCACGAGGAATATAATCAGAAATTTCCACAATTAATATTTTAAAAACTTGTAGAATACATACTATATATAATTATGTTATACAGACTCCTAATGTCAAATTTTATTAGAAGCAATTAAAGCACAAAAAAACAAGAAAATAAAAAGTAAAAGCTTTTACCCAAACCTTACAAATACTATAAAGTTTTTCATGAAAGCACTACAAGTGTTTGCTTTAATTTTTTCTAGATAAGACTTTCAAATATCACATTGAGACATTTGAAATATACATAATTAAATATTTTTAAAAATTAGTGAGTATCACTCTTGAATATGTAAAACTGCCTAAATGCTCTCAGGGGTTTTCATGTAAAATATATTGCAGTAATACATATACTTTTTTGTTATTGTTTTTAGCATTGCAGTAATACATTTTCTTTTTTGAGTTAATTTCCAAATCTGTGTTCATACTTAATTTCAGAATTTTCAACAAATTCCGATAAACCGTTTAGTTGGAAACATTTCTTTAATAAATACCTTCTATATTTTTGTTTTTCTAAGTATCCAGCAAATAGATTTCTCTCTTTTTTTTTTTTTTTTTTTTTTTTTAATAAATAAATCAACCATGAGATCCGCATTGAACCTTAAGGTACTTGGTATGTGCAGTGGAAGGGGATCTGCGTTTAATTTATAATTAAAGGTGAAATTTTCTTAACATAGAATTGCCATGAAACTCTTGATACATTTCTTAATTACAAAAGAATTTATATTTCCCTTTGCATTATTTTTTTCGGTTTCCTCAATATCTTTTTCCTAAATGTTTTCTCTTCTTTTAGTAGGATCAGTTCTTTCTTGTTTTTTGGTAATATCGGATATATAGGCTGGCAAGCTCGAAAAAATGCACGGGATAGCATTCGGTTCTAATTTATAATGCTTTCTTTTTGCAGTTAAAAGTGCCCCATCTGATTTTAAAATAGCATCGTCTTTTAAAAGATCTTCATCTCGAAAATGCTCAATACAAACATACGTATTTTTTCCTGGGGACCAATTTTTTCTTGGAATATTTTTAGTCCATTCTTTTCTTCGTTTTTTGGGAAAAGTGAAAACTTTTACATTTTCTCCTCTTTTGTAATTAGCTTTACTTACAGCCTGGGACGCAGCAAACGGAAGCATAATGATTGCTAGAACAAAAGAACAGAAATCAATAAAACTAACGCAAAATACGGCAATTTTATATTTTTATGTACTCTATAGCTTAATAACTATTATCAAGTACGTCGTATTAAGAATAGAGATTGCTGACTAAACATTAGTATCCATAAAAGGCACAAAACATCTTAGTTTCTTCTACTTTTCCGTATGATTCAAATGCTTTTAACGGAGAAAAGTCCATCCTCTCTTGTGACGTCACAACACCTCCACGCGTTCAGTACCCAGGCTCGCCTTGTAATTGTCTACTCTCCCCCTCCCTTCCCGGGGGCTCCGCTGTGCGGCAGATGTTTTTTTTTCTTTTCCTCCCCCCCCCCTGAAGCGCAGGCTTTGGAATTCGACGAGTTGGGCTATAAGCGTCGGATAGATAAGGATCGGATAGTAAGACGGAAGATAATCGGGAATTAGAGCAGGATGCAATAATAGTAAATAGTAATACAACCCCTAATTCTCGACTCTCCTAGACCCAGAGCACACAATGGTTAATGACCGTTAATTGTTTTTCGGTCTTTTGGGATTCGGTCAGTTGGGGTATAACCTCGGGTCATCACTGGTAATCACATACAAACTCAAACAAGAAAAACATGTTTGTCCCAATTAATTCGAACAGTATAGTCCATGGCTTAAAGTCAAATTTAAAACTCCAAGTAAAGCACAACCTAACACATTCAACTAGGGGATGGATTTACAGAGGAGTAAGTCAACAGAACTATTCATTTGACCCAGGCCACACTAATAAGGTCACAAAACATTTTGGTTATTATTTCACTAAAATTAGAGGATAATCTTATTATAAAAAGTGTGCAAATCTACATACATTTTAGAACACCTTTAGGAGCAGGTTAAATACAATTTTGGAACAGCACAAAAGCATATCAAAAAAGTTTATATGTATGATAATAATAAATACTCTCAAGTAACATTTACATATACTGTAACCTTCTGAGTAAGAGAAGGAAGGGAAAGGGGGTTCTTACTGTTACAATTGTGCAAATTATGTAAAAAATGAATAAATTAATAAAATAAAGATGTAGAATTTAAGCCACCTTTTGCATTCTAATTTTGTCTCTGAACACAAAAGCTACATGGAATCTGCAATAAAACCTACTATTGCAGCTCTCAAAATACAAAAACAACAAAAAAATGTATTTACTATTTCTTTACATGGAAAAAGAAAAGAAATCTTTAATTTTACAGACATGAAATGCTTGTAATTTTTTATAAAATAATCTGTCCTCTATGTCCTATTGATATTAGAATACACTGATATGCAAAGTGATTGAGAGTACGAAATACTTTATTAAAAGAAAGGAACACACTATATAGCTTTTCTTAATAACTAACATCAAACTAATAGTGACAAAATAAATATAACTCACACTAACTACTTTACTAACACATTACTTAATATGGGTAAATTAAATTTACAAATTATTACAATCCATTAAAAAATAGAAAATATTCAGGACTTGTACTATACTATTTCATGTAAATAAGAAGAGAGTAAAAAATAAAATAAAGTGACAACTTTACAATAAAAACTTTTCATTAACAGGAAGTAAAATAACATCAAATGACAACATTCTTTTTCTTAGCAAAGATCACATCTATATGTGGAAGATGAACAAATGAAAGAAATTACTAAACGGAAGTTTGAAAATACTTTTAATTTCCAATCCGGTAATTTACAAGGATTCGGTACTGACAGAGGTGTAGCTAGAGGGGGACAAGGAGGGGCACAGTAGCCAAAAGGCACCAATTTGTATATACAACTTTTTTCAGTGCATTTTGCTAAACAGGAAGGGGTGAAAATTTGTTCTCGGGAGCTGAAAATCCTTGCTACATGTCTGAGTACTGAACCCAATTGATAACCTAGATATTTTTGAAGTCAGTTAAAAACTAGACTAAAGATATTTTTGAGTAATATTCAAATATACATATGACAAGATATGCACATGGACAAGGTTATTACACTTTGTGAATACTGCAGGGTTAAAGAATCTCAATTTACCTTAATTTACTAAGCGAGTAAAGTTTACATTTACATATTGTATTAGTAAAATTAAAAAAAAAATAGTATATTTCATCTCATTTTAGCACAAAGGGTGACACATGTGATATGGTGTCTAAACTGGTGTCCCAGTTTTAGATTTGGTGTATACCAAAGTACAGATATGAGAATATGAGATTAACAAGAAAAGGAAAAATGTCTGAAAGAATGTCCAAACAACTTTTCAACAATTATAATGTAAAAAAATAACATAACATAAACATAATGTAAAAAAATATTTTCCTTGGCCCTGTAAAAAAAAACTATACATCTTATACACACCTAAATCAATACCGGTCTGGTAACGGTGGTTTGTAACATTTATACCAAATTTGAGTTCAATCAAATGCACCGTATAGGAGCTATCGTGTTCACTCACATACATGCATACATCTCGTAAAAATAGCATAAATGAATTCAGAAGACCTCAAAACATTTAAAAGCGCCAAAATGGCAATGTCGAATTTTTTCATCATTACAATACTTTCCTTGCATGGTATATGTTCGGAAAGTAAAAATACAGTAGAAGATCTTTACAACACATACCTCGAAACGCAAGGTTTTGCATTATATAGAGTTTTGCGTTATATAAATCATTTCACTTACATCATTAAATTTTCCTAGTAAACATGTTAAAATGTATCTGGAACAGTTAAATATGATGATTTAAAATAATTTTTAATTACAAGTACTACTTTATAAAAAACAAAAATGTGCAATTAAATATTCATAGAAAAATATTGAAATTAAAGCATTAAGTTTGTTTGCCAAACAACATATTAATTTTGATTTGGGGCGTGTGCCCTCCCCCCCCCCCCCAACTTCGTTGAGAAAAACCATTCACTTTAAAACCTCTTTTTCTTTCAAAACTTAAAGTAACATAGCTATTTTTACTTTAGATATGCTATGTGCGTTCCCTCACGTGCACAAGAAGAAAAAACTTTTAGGATTTAGGAAGCTTACGGCTCCTCTATTTTCAAATAACAGCGTCCTATTTAATATAAAACAAATCAATTTTTTTAATTTACAAAGAGGAATATTATTAAATAAATAAATATCTGTTTGAGTAGTCAACGGGGTAGTAGGGGGAAGAGGGGAGTTTCTGTTCTTATAAAGTAAACAGTTCTTCCTCTTCAGCCGGGCCAGCCAGCTGTTATGCTGATAATGCATAATGCCTGCATCAGAGAATAATTGTTTTTTTAAGCTTGGCATATTGTGAGATTTATCTGCCTCAAAATTACTTCACTGGGAAAATTTATTTTTAAATGCAGATTGTAGAAATTTCTTAATTGTAATTTTCTCTGTTTACATCCGCAGTGTTAATGCGGTTTATGGAAAACTGGGGTATATCGATCTTCTACCGCAGCGGTTCCCAAACTTTTTTGTCTTGGGACACAACTTCAACTAGAACATTTTTTGAGACCCACTACTACAAAACGGTAAACAATATAGGCTACATAAAATACTATGTAGTTTTCTATAAAATACTATAGTTTAATTTTTCCTGCCCTTTTCACGATCCACCGAAATTGCTCCCACGACCCATTGTTTGGTAATCACTGTTCTATCAGCTGTGTGCTGATATGTTGTGTAAGATCTGAAAATCCCCCCCATAAAGACTAACAGAGGCAGTCTTTATGGGAGGGGGGGGGGTATTTTCAGATCTTCTATTACAATTTTCAAAAGCTGCTAAATAGGTTTTGCCCAGGGACTGTAAAGCTCATAGCATGATGATGATGTGATTATGCATAGTTACCAGATTAAATACATTTACCTTTGCACGTTTATTAAATTATGTTGTATTGTAAATTGTTATGTTGTATTGTAAAATATAACAATGCTACTATTAGTATTTGTTTAACTTAGTGAAAAATGTCGTATCATGACGAAGATTTTTTTTAAAGTTTAGCGGAAAGCATACTGTTTTGTACTTTTAAGTACTTAAAAAAATGAATTTTAGTTAGTCTTTATTTAATATTTAATTACAAATTTGAAAAGCAACATCTTATTTACAATTAACATGAAAATGTAAAAAAATAATTTAAATTATTTTAAAAAGTTACAATTTCTAAGACATATATTACTAAGAACAAGGGGGGGGGGCAAACAATTTAAAAGTTACTAGGCTTAATTTTTTAATTCTTCATTATATTCATTTCTTCATAATTATCATTTTTAATTCTTAATAAGATTTTTTAAAAATTTCTATATTTTCTATAAGACGCTGATTTTTTTGCTGTAGCCTTTGCTGTTGTATTTTTAATTTTTCTTCATAGTATTTTTTCCTTTGTTCGTGCAGCAGGTCGAGTCTGCTACACGTTGCTATCGTTGTACCATGATGGATATCTCTTTCGCAATGGCCTTCTGCTTTTAGGAGTGATTATGTCTGACTGTAAAGGAGATGCTTCCTTCTCTACTTGGGCAGGTGCTTCCTTCTCAAATTGGGGAAGAGAAGTTTGGGCTTGTGGTTGAGGCTCTGTTTCTATTGTTTCTTGAGCAGGCTCAAGGGAGCAGGAAGGAGCAGGCTCTAAAAAGAAAATATAACTTAAAATGTTGACTACAATTTTAAGATAAACAAATGTAAAAATTATAGAAAGGTGTTATATTGTAATAAGATTGTTACAATGTGTATGTAATACTTAAGATATGAAAAATATATGTATGTTACGGTAAAAGTAATAACCGGTAATTATGCATAATCACCACGAAAGATGGTAAATATGAGTAAAGTTCCGTCGACATTATTAACGTATTATGTGATGATGAATTAACAAACGCACCAAACTCCATGGTAATAAAACCGAGAAATTTGACTCGAGCTGAAGTATAAAATATGTACTCGAGAATGCGGGCACGTTACAATAATGAGAGGTGCGAGGATTCTAAAGATTTAATTTAGTTTTATATAAAATTTTGTTGGGACTGTTTTGTTTTGGACGCCTGATAAAACTGGCGTTGGAATTGTATGATTTATGTTAGAGTAATAAAGGTTTTTATGTAAGTTCCATAAATTGCTTTGCCTTTTGTTGAAAGAAAGCTAAAAAACCCGTACTGGCGCAGCAGCGATAGGATCAGAACCTAGGAAGTGGAGAAGTTATTTAGTTGTGAGAAGAGCCATGTCGTTTTTAAATAAGGGAAAGTAGGAAGATTTAATTAAGTTAACGGAAGAGATCGGTGAAAATCCTTCACCTGGTTTGTTACTACCGGAGAAGATTGAACCTGTAACGAGGATATCAAGGCCTACTACCAAGAAAGAGCTAAGAAGCTTAATCGGTCTAGCAAGTTATTATAGGAGTTACATACCACAATTCGCGCAAATAATTTTGCCACTAACAAATCTAACCAAGAAGAAAGTACCGATTACTATACCTTGGGGCTCCGCTGAGGACCAAGCGTTTACTCGATTGAAAGAGGAATTGATGAAGATACCTATCTTACACACCCCAGATCTTGACAAGCCGTTTCAGTTGTACAGTGACGCATCGGCTACAGCTATTGGCGCGTGTCTCGCACACATGAAGCTCGGGAGGAGAAAAATCGACTTGTTATCCAACTTGGACCAACTACGCAGTATGAGAATTGCCCACGAAACTGCGGCTACCATTGATTGCGCCATCTATTGAAGGTAGCGAAAAACAACATCGCGGGCGCGCGCTTTCCCATTTAATGCTTTTCTAATTGGGATTTATTCATTTATGCTGAAATTTCATGAAGTATACACTAACATTTGAATAAATAAATATGATAATTAATATGCATATATAATAATTTTGTTTCTATATTACTTAGTTACAACGATGTAACATCAGTTTGATAATTTAATAAATTAATTAATAATTTAAATAAATTCTCTTTAAAACTGCATGCGAACGATATAATAGATCAGTTTTTGACAAATATTTTTGGTAGCAATTCGCTAAAAATTAAAAAATATTCCCTGCCTTCTTTCAGGCTATAAATTCCTCTTATATACCCGCTCTTCCACATTATATTTTATTTATTATTATTATTATTATTATTATTATTATTATTATTTGTCTTTAGTCTTAAAGTTGGTTAGTTAAACCAAAAAACAAAAACAAATATGGAAAGAGATAAACATTTAACGCCGTTTTTCAGCACCACCAGAGCCTGATTATAACCAACAAGGGCCCCAGGAATTGATGAATTTGGGGGAGGGGCATCTATGAAATTTGTTTTATTTTTCATAAAATTTTGATATAAAGAAGGATGTTTCAGAACAAGATTTGAAATCGGGGGGGCCCTGGGCAAAGTCCCGATTTGCCCGTGCGATAATAAGGACCTGAGAAAAATTACAAAAAATTACCACAAAAAATTATATAAAAATCAATGTCTTTTCAGTATCAGTATCATTTTTCAGTACTACAAAAAATTTCATAAAAAAGCATAAAGGAAAAAAAAAATATTAATTCAATAAATACATGCATATTCAGTGATTGACTCTTTTGTATCAGTTTTGCAAGCTTTCTCATATCAGAAAAAATTTAATATTTCTTTAATTTTGAAAAATTTTGTATTTAAAAAAAACAGACTTCGAATTGAAAATATTTGTTTTTGTATGAGTTTTGCAGACTTATGCCAAAAATATCTATTCATTTGTGTATCTCTTATATATTATAAAATCCCCTCCCCCAGCCTAATTAAATTAATAAACAGAAAAATATTATTCATAAAACTGTTATTTTTTTTTTAAATGGACAATTTCAAAGTATTATACTGCTGTTTCAATTTGATTACTGGGCCGTATTTTAAAGTGTTCATATTAGCATTATACTACTACTAACATGTACAAAAGGTTTTCTATTTACATAGTGTTACTTTTTATGTTATACATTTATAAGGGGCCATATTAAAGAAATATTATGGTGATGCTGTATTGGTGCTGTTTGGAGCTTTAAATAACGTTGGATTTTTCTTCCCGAACGATACATTTCTTTTTCTGGCTTCTGGATATCCACTGTCACATCCAGGTGCAAAGCAGTGACTCGCTCGATCCATATTCTATCAAAATAATTTATTTTATTAAAAAAATATAGCTCGTTCACAATCGAAACAACGCTAAATCCCTATTGAAGCGGTGCGCTGCGCCTCCTGCCGGTGAAAATGGATCCTGGTCCGTTTTCCCGCCTGGACGCCCATTCCCGATGAGTCTCCTTAGAGCTTCATGCTCGCACAAAAGGACGCAAAGGGAGAGGAAGTCCCTATTGCTTTTTTCAGCAAGAAACTAAACCCCAGCCAAACGAAATGGTCTACGATTGAGAGAGAAGCATATGGAGTTTTAGAAGCACTAAAAAAAATGATACTTGGATATTTGGCGCGGAAATCCAGATCGTATCAGATCATAACCCCTTAACATATTTGACAGATGGCCTTCCACACAGCGCCAAATTAACAAGGTGGGCTTTAGCGTTGCAGCGATACAATTTGAAAATTACTTATCGAAGGGGCGTTCAACATGGAAATGCTGATGCATTATCCAGGCTCAAGTTAGATCCTTCTTAATAAAGTAGGATCAGGTTTATGTATTTTTATATTCAATCGTGTTATTGTAAATTGAATTATTACAGTGTATTATGAGGATATAATTATTTATTTTTCGAACCTGTTTAAAATATATATATATATATATTAATAATACAGTGATCCGGATAATCAGGTACAGTTCCAATAAAAGATCGTAAACAAAGATTTTCTTTCAGCAGCATCGTCACTCCTGTGACGGATGTGCTTTCCCCCATGAGAGTAGTAAAGTTCCGTCGACATTATCAACGTATTATGTGATGATGAATTAACAAACGCACCAAACTCCATGGTAATAAAACCGAGAAATTCGACTCGAGCTGAAGTATAAAATATGTACTCGAGAATGAGGGCACGTTACAATAATGAGAGGTGTGAGGATTCTAAAGATTTAATTTAGTTTTATATAAAATTTTGTTGGGACTGTTTTGTTTTGGACGCCTGATAAAACTGGCGTTGGAATTGTATGATTTATGTTAGAGTAATAAAGGTTTTTATGTAAGTTCCATAAATTGCTTTGCCTTTTGTTGAAAGAAAGCTAAAAAACCCGTACTATATGATAATTTTTTTTAAAATTTATCAAATTAACCGGTTTGTTTGCACAATTCCCAACTCGTAATGGTAAATGTGATAAATATCAGGACCGATTGAGCCAGTAGAATGGAGTGCAGTTTTTTTTTGTGTGTGTGTGCGTAGTTACTACTCGGAAGGATATATTTTCGTTGGACTTTGGCGTAAGAGACCACGAATTACAATATTTAATATTTTACAGTTAAAAAGTCAATAAATTGTTATTTTAAGTCACATTCATTTATTTAGCCTGAACGAAATTTGAATAAGGGACTGACAGGTATTGTGAAATGAAAAAAATACAATTTACATGAACTTGTGCAAAACAGTTGCACATAAATACAAACTGAAGTTAGAGAGGAAAAATAATCATTTTTTTTAAATAACGTTAAATGCTATTACTACAAATTACGAAATATTTTAAGTTTACTTATTTAAGTATATTAGACTGTTGTGACATTTAGAATTACAAAGTTTGCCTTTTTTTTTTGCATTAGCACTTACCAGACTCGCTTTGTCCCTTACAAACACATCGCTAATATCCCTGACCTCCAGAAAGTGATGCCTTTCTGACGCATTCTCGAAGTGATATTGCTAGATCTGGAACATCGTCAAGGGAAAAAAAAAAAAAATTTCTTCACAAAGTATGAATTGATTTCTGGTATACAGCTGTGAAAGTCTTACTTGTTTCGTTCCTAACTGATAAAACTCTTTATTTTGAACTTCTAATGTAATGTCATCGTTAATAAATTTCGGGGATCACTTCTTGCTCTGTCAACATCTGGTATTCGTAGTTTCACTGTGTCACCAACTTTACCAGCAGGAAATTTAAGATTTGAAACCTTCAACACATTTTCTTTGCTTGTAATTCTAAACCTTTTTTAGCACTCATTCTATGTTTTCTTATTTGATCTTGCCTACATAAAATATCTGTCTGGATTAGAGTGACCGTTGCTTCATTCCTTTTCTGAGTCTTAAAATTAACTTCAGATGGAGGGTCATTTTTGAGATAGATCGCTATTGTCCATATTAGAAGCATTTTTTATTTCACTATTGGTGTTTTTGGAAGCAATATTAACTGTCTCGATTAATGCCTGAAGCTCTTCTTCAGTTCTAAGATGTTTGATAGAGTCATTCGGAAAAAAGAACGTTCTCAAAGCAAATTTTGCAGGCGTTCCAAACATTTCTTTATAAGGAGAACATTTGATGACTCCATGAAATGCTTTATTTTTCATAAGTTGCACGAAACGTAACCCTTCGGACCATTTACTGGTGTGATCACTATTAAAACTACACACTTAGAAATAAACTAAATGTACTCATTTTTGAGTACTTTCTCATCTTGTAATAGCTCCGAGTACTTTGCTCTTAAAATTAAGAAACTCATGTACTCATTTTTTTGAGTTCATACAAGAACTCAAACATGAGTGTACGTATACTCAAAATTTTCGAGCACATTATATACTCAATTTTGAAAACATATGAAAAACTCATTTTTGAATACTATATACAAGAATTGATATTTAATGTATTTTTGTGTTATGCATTTTTGTTATATTTTCATTATATTTAATACGAATATATTGGCTGTCGATTTTTGTATGCACTCATACAAGAATCAATATATTCTTATTAAATATACTATTTTTTAGCATGTTGATTAAAATTTAGGAATAACCATTATCTTATGCGTGAGTAAAGCGTATACATTATTTGATTGTTTTGTGTAAATTATTTCGTTTTGTTAAATCTTTATTTATATTCAAGACACTGATCTGACAATGATCACAGAATGTTGCTATGACTGTCTGACTATTAATCTGAGATAAACTTGACAAAAGTGTAGCGATTACCTAACACTGTTTAGAAACATTGACATTAAAACTTTTAAAATCTAAAGAAACTTTAATATTTTTACTCTTGAAAATCTTATATCCTCCCCCCGGCCCCCTTTCCCCCCAAAAAAGCAGTCACTAATACAGTGACCGGTTTATTCCTAAGCATAGATTATACACTCACGAATGTAACTCATTCTTAGGCGAGTGTACAAAATAAATAAGCAATGACAATAAACATAAAAATAGTTAAAACATAAATATTTCTCCCGCGATAGTATTCTTATAATATCAAAACAAAATTAGTTTACTAAACCAATACTACCGGCAAATGAAATAATAGCTGTAAAGTTATACGACCGATCAGCGTCTTAAATATAAATACACAAAAACGAAATGCAATAACTAAAAACAATCAAATAATATAAAAGTTGTACTTACGATAAGATGCAGGCTATTTGTGACTTTTAACTAATTCTTCTATCATTATACATGATAGATTATTTCTTCCATTTTTAAGCAACGAACGCCACAAGCTCGTTACAACAATATGGCGATATGCCGTCGACCACGTTGAGCGGACTTCCAAAAATAGACTCTGGGCATGCGCAGAAAAATGATATCTTATATGTACTCATTTTTTTCGCCCTTCTCTTTCAGTATTCTTCCGCGCGTTGTAGTAAGATATAGTTCGCAAATTTAAAATATGCTACTAATTTATTCTTATAACTACTGAAACGAAATATTTCCGAACACCACATAAACGTTTATTAAATAATTTACCAATGTGCAAATGACGTAATAAGGTATTATAATTATATTTATCCACATGCTTATTTTTCAGTTCGAATTGTTATTTATATTTAAGCACGCCATGTACTCGTTTATGATGCAAATGTATTTAAAAAAGTATGAGTGCATTAAAGTACTCATTTTTAAGTAAATCAATTTTAACAGTGATTGCTTTTCAACCAAGAACTTAGCATATTTTCAATATCCTGGTTTGCACGTTCAACCGAACCTTGAGTCTGGCTGTACCTAGGTTTTCCGTGCACAATTTTCAGATACGGCCGCATTGCACAAGCTTCTTCTATGATTTTGTTACTAAAGTCACGACCGTTGTCACTTTGCAGTACACTGGAGGCTCCAAATATAGTAAATATATCGATTAGGTGATATGCAATCTCTTCTGCACGTTTGCTTTTAAGGGCACGCAACTGTACGAACTTCGTCAAGTGACCTTGATAGACAAATATGAACTTAAATTCATTATCTGGCTGCGGCTGCATGTCAATTATAGGTCCACCTGGCATCTTGAGTTCATATCTTGAAAGACCACTGGCCTAACAACAAGTCCTTTCTTATGTACCTTGGGTTTTTGTTTTTGTTTTTTTTACAAATTTCACACCAATTAAGTAAATTATGACTTCTTCGGTAGTAATGTTTTTGTACTTTTTTTGAAGTTCTTTTAACATCCTGTTTCTACCACCATGGCCTATTGATAAGTGAACTTCATGAATTATGACAAAAAATTCTTCAAAGTACACGTAAAATGTAACATTGGAGCCGTCTTTACTTACGGAAAAGATAAGTGTTTCAACATTACCTACTTTCACTACATCGTATATTTTTAGTCTTTATAATCTTCCGGTTTTTTCCCAGTACTTTTGTTTTTACTCTTATTCACTTTTTTTTTAATAAATCATCATATCTTTCTTTCGTCAGAAAACCACTGTTTGCTTTCTTACTATTCATAATATTAACTAATTTGTAATTAAAACGCTCAAGCATACCAGCCATTATCAATATTTTATAAAATACGAGAAGGTAGCGAAAAAAGCCTAGATGAAACGAAATGAGAACATCTACTGAAATCACGTGGTTTTCACTTGTTGATAAAAGCCAAGCAGCTGCCCAAACGGATGAATTTTTGTAAAGTTAGGGACTTTTATCATATTTACCAAATTTAGTGGTGATTATGCATCCCAAGCAGCAAGAAATCCCCGGCCTCATCTCGGCCAACTGTCTTCACGGGACCCCAATTTCACCCGTTCGACCTCGGCGCAGGACTTCCGTTGAAGGTTGGGGATGTCAGGTCGGGTGACGGTCCCTGGACTGTCTACTCCGGAGGGATTCTGTGTGTCTCCGGGCGATTTCCCGAGGATTCCCCGACAATTTGCTCTCTTATCCTGATTCACTCGAGATTGTATCTATTGCTTTAGGGACATTTTTAATGATCTTTACCATATAAATTTTCTACTTCAAATTGATGAAGAAAGTGGTTCTTAATTCGGATAATTAATTTCTTCAAATAAAGAGGTTAATTAATAGTTATATTTTCAAAATACAATAACTTTTTAACACCCATCAACACCTAATGTAGTATGCTTAAATTTCACAATTTAACTAATATAATTTTTATTCGCCCTTTCATTTTTATAGAATTTAAGACATATCTCTTAAGCTCTCTTAAAATATTTTCCTATTAAATAAGAAATAAATATCTAAAATTTAGTGATGAATTTAGTCTAATAATATTTTAGAAATCAGATGAGTAAATTATTTCTGTGTTAAAACGTTGAAACTTGTGCTGAACATAAGTAAATCTTTGTGCATATATCTAATTACATAATTATAGTGTCACATAAATTAAAATATATATTGTGATATTTTGTGTATTTACAAGAGAAAATTCTTCTTGGATTAATTCAAAATGTCCTAGTTTATTTCAAGGAAATTAAGCGATTACATAATTAAATTTATAATGAGACTTATATTAAATGCAATACAAAGAAGCACACGGGGAAGTATTTGTGCTGACCATACAGAGTTATATAAGGACTTTTAAAATGCAAAAAATGCTAGTTAAAGAATGAAGAAATGAAACTAGTTCATTTGCAATGCTCACGTTTAATTTCAATGTTATAAAACAGAGGCGTAGCCAAGGGGGGGTTAGGGGGGTCATAACCCCCCCCATGAGGAATTTTTTGCTATACAAAATGTATATTCTTCACTACATTATCACACACACGTATACATTTATATGAGTTGTAGTAGTAGTAACCCCCCCCATGAAAAATTTCTGGCTACGCCCCTGTTATAAAAAGA
>JAWZYV010019576.1:0-29627 GCA_038373885.1 Cheiracanthium punctorium
TGATAAGAATGAACAGGTTAAACCAGCGTTCAGAATTAAAAAGGGGGGGGGGGGTGAGAAAAGAAAAGAATGGCATATGTCTTTGGAAGATTTCTATGTGCAACTCAGTAATTCGGATAATTTAGCATTGTATAAAACCATAAATGTGTATAAAAACAATCTGTAAATCAGAGAAAATAAGCTCTAAATACAACTTTGTACAACTTCGCTAAAAAAAAATTCTTTTTGGTTAGGTTTTGTTATGGGTTTATGTATGGGGCGGCATATACCCATAACAACACTGTCCCGGATGTGTTGTTATGGGGCACTATATAACACCCTATTACCGATTCTATTAGTAGTAACGAAAACTTAGTGACGAATAGCGAACATCTAAGTAACAAATACATACGGATACTCATTTTGTCGTTACTTTTACAGCACTACTCAGGAGACATGAATTCGGAGCCAGACTAACGAGCTGTTCCACTACTTGTGTAACTTGATGGGAAATGACGATTTTTTGGGGGAAGCTAACTAGTGTGAGCCTTTCCATACTGAGAATGAGGGCCAGAGGTCAAGGACAAATCCTTGCATGGGCCCATCTTTAAAACTTTTTTTTTTCTCTTGCTGACTGGGGGCTGGGCGAGAGAAGATGAGTGAATGGACTTTCATTTGAATGGCAAAAGAGAGCGAGGTATGGTTTCATTAATGAGAATTGAAAGAGATGCAGTCATCTACATTTACATCACTGGTAAAAGACTGGCTAAAGGTACTGGGGCTAATAACAGGAAGGTTTGTTCCGAAAATCATCTGAGGCGGTCATTAACAGTTTCGAAGAAATCATATTTTCGTATAATCTGAATCATAACTACTGGATATCCGACTTCTCTCCCAGATATCTGGCTATATACTACTAAAGTTCTATCTGTAATATGCATGGGACAGGATAGAAAATTATATTTGAACATGCTTGTAAAGTGATACATAAAACAGAGGGATATATTTTCTAAAAAAATATTTCTACCACTAAAATGGGAGAACAGATAGTAACCAAATTTGTTTTATAGACTACAAATGAAAAGTGCTTAGAGAATTTTTATTAAAATGCTTGAGTTAAAAATGTTCAAGTTGCTATTAAACATGAAAAAGCAGCAAATTGAACACTGGAAATCGGTCATTCAAAATAAACACACAATTTCAACATTTGTTTACATCACTGGTAAAAGACTGGCTAAAGGTATGGGGCTAATAACAGGAAGGTTGTTCCGAAAATCATCTGAGCGGTCATTAACAGTTTCGAAGAAATCATATTTTCGTATAATCTGAATCATAACTACTGGATATCCGACTTCTCTCCCAGATATCTGGCTATATACTACTAAAGTTCTATCTGTAATATGCATGGGACAGGATAGAAAATTATATTTGAACATGCTTGATAAAGTGATACATAAAACAGAGGGATATATTTTCTAAAAAATATTTCTACCACTAAAATGGGAGAACAGATAGTAACCAAATTTGTTTTATAGACTACAAATGAAAAGTGCTTAGAGAATTTTTATTAAAATGCTTGAGTTAAAAATGTTCAAGTTGCTATTAAACATGAAAAAGCAGCAAATTGAACACTGGAAATCGGTCATTCAAAATAAACACACAATTTCAACATTTGTTCAGTAGTTTTTGAGCATATTTATAACTAGTTTAGGTAAGGCTCATATTTAGAGCTGATTTCATGCTGCTAAGTGCCGCTTAATGGACATTTTCTGAACTTTAAAAAAAAAAAAAAAAAAAAAAGTAAGAAAATTTGAAACACTTTCAGATTTTAAATACACACTGAAGTGCTATATATTAAAAGAGTATCATAATTTATGCGTCATCCCTGTTTTTCTTCCTTATTCCATTAAGTTGGAAAGTGTATCCATGAGTATGCTGTATTTTTCTTCCTTGTTCCATAAAGCACATCTCTGGAATCAAAATCTATCTTAAAATCACCTACTAAACTATTTTAGAATCTTTGCCAAGTATATTCTAACTATACTCAGGGTGCGAACTGAACATTTTCTCCAGGGGGGGGGGGGGGGACACTTGAAAAGGAGAGAAGATGCAAATGCTCCTCTCACATGATATTTCTTGACAAATGCAGTCGCCGACACGTGTGGGACAAAAGTCACAGATTGTCTGATCTATGGAATCACAGATACACAAGCTACATACAATGTACCTGTATTGGAAGCCACGCTTGAGGGTTTTTAGCTTAGAAGAGACGAAATTTTAAGGCAGTCGCCTTAGAGTATAGTAACAAACGATAACATACAACCTTCATTTTGACTTCTTGACTTCAATCCCAAATCTTCACTCACTAGTTTAACATTTCTTCAGCAGGGGATAAATAGTATCCCTGGCAGGGATCAATTAATATTCCTCTAGCCAGGGATATTACATTCTTCAGCCGGGGACGATCCCCGGCATCCCCCCGTCAATTCGCACCCTGACTATACTTCACCATTTTAAATATTGTTTTGAATGTGCATCATAATCCATGAAAGTACCGTGTTTGTCTTTCTCGGGTTCATTCCTACTTTAATGCCCTGACTCTCCCCAAGATGGCAATAATTAAACATATGCAGTTAACATAACGATTTTTTAAATTTATATGGCATAATTTAGAATTAAAATGGCGATTTGGAACAATATGTAAGTACAGCATTCAATTATTTATTTTTTTTTTGGGTTGGCAATTAATGAAGTTTTAAGGATTAAGTGTCTTCAAATTTCTTAACTGGTGCATTTTTCGCTAATTTGTTCACTTTAGTTCTCATCAAAGCCTTATTATCACATGGGCAAATCGGGACTTTGCCGAGGGCCTCCGGCTCAAAAAGGCCCCAATATCAAATGTTGTTCTGAAATATTCTTTATATCAAAATTTTATGAAAAATAGAACAAATTTCATAGATAGGGGCCCCCAAATTCATCAATGCCTGGGGCCCTAGTCGGTCATAATCAGGCTCTGGTTCTCATCTAGTTTTTTTGGGAGCATCGAAACTTGTGCATAATTCCTAGAGACCCACCACTGCAAAGCTTGCCAAAATGGGGCGCTTTTTTAGGTTGGCGAGAGTGGGAGTGTTAAAGAAGGAATCAACTCTTTCTTGTACCATAAAACACATCTATGGAATCAAAATCTGCACTAAAATTTCCTACTAAAACTGTATTACAATGTTTTCCAAGCTTATTCCAACTATACTTCATCATAATAAATACTGTTTGGAATAGGCATCATAATCTGCGAGTGTGCTGTGTTCGCCTTTCTTGTTAAATAAAATGCATCTTTCAAACTGAAATATATCTTAAAATCACCTACTAAACCTGTTTTGCAACCTTCGCCAAGCATAATCCAACTATCCTCTACCATTTTAAATACTGTTTGGAAAGTGTATAATCAATCTATGCATGTACTGTGTTTTCCTTCCTTGTGCCATAAAACACTTCTTTAGAATTGAAATTTATATTAAAATCGCCTACTAAAATTATTTCAAAATCTTCGTCAGGTATTTTCTAACTATACTCATAATATATGATAAATTGTCGCTTTTTGGTATCTCAAACAGTGATCAATAATCAAAAATTGCAAATCTTGTGCGACTTTCAACATTTTATTAATGCCCACCCCCCCTCCATGATATCTGGAAAACACATCTGAAAGTATCTTCACCATGACAGTTCATATCAACAAAACCTGTCTACATGATTGCATAGACAAAATTCTGTGATTCAGCGAAATAGCACCCTAGTGCTAAAAAAAAAACTAAGCACATTTCATGTAGTGTCCATGTGCAAATTTGATCTTCTCATCCTTTTCAGCTGTAGACTGTTGTTTATACGGGAAGTGTAATTATAAGCACTGTGTAGTATCATTTGAAAAATATGTGCATTCAGTATATGCAGTTTCTCTCTGGTAATCCCAGTAATAATGTAATTTTACACTCTTTCTCCATGGAGTTTCTCTAATATTGTTAATTTGCTCCAGAAATCCGATAATTAACAAAACACTCCGATTATTCTATCTTCAAAATTTATTTACAGAGGCACGCAGAAATTTTCAATTTTCATCCTTTTTCTAAATGACAATCTTTTACCGAGCATTCCTTTAGTGAAGTCTCCAATACCTAATGATTAAAAATTAATTTTTATTTTGCATATTTTTAAAATTTTTTACATATTTTTAAAATTGACAAATTTAGTTATTTAAATTCATTTATGCTTTTCTGCAAGTTTTAATTCATTTTTGAAGTTAAGTCTACTTAAAATATGTCCATTTAAAATGTGCTTGTGAAATAGTATTTATTAATGAAAATTATAACATGGCTGCTTGTGCAGACAGCCATGTTGCAACATGGTATTTTACTAGTTTAAAATAGTTGTTTTAGTTACTACTACAGTATTGTGTATGGCTATCACTACCTACATAAAGTAATGAAAATCAATATTACATTATTAAAACAGAAAAAAAGCATTAAGCCTATGTTTGGAAAAAATTAACTCATCTATCATAGGTATCTTATCAAAATAGATATCTTACTCTTAAATAAATAAAAAAAAAATATGCATTTCTTTGTGAAAATAATCTGCAATTATAGATACATTAATAAATGTGTCACGGTTAAAATTTATCTGCTTCTGCCAGTAGTGCACACATAAAAAGAATATTTTAACTTTTTACATTTTAAGTAACATTTTTTATGTACATATACGTAAAAAGATTTAGTTTTTGTATATTATAAGTCAATTATTAAAAAATACTTCAATGAGGTGTAAAACCACTTTTCAATTTATTGTTCTGATGTTATTATATATATAAAAAAATAGAAAAACACTTAATACTTGATAACTAAATACGTGTTGAGTGCTGGATATCCGATCGGATATCCATATCCGGTAACCAAAGGAGCTTCGGATATCCGATATCCAGCAAAATCAGTGTCCATGAAATCCCTAATACTATATTTTAAAATCTTAAACATCAATTATAATACCTCATCATTTTAAAAACATGTAAACACCCCCTGTTTTTACAGCAGTTAGACCACGGATGGGCAGAAAAACCTAAATCATAAACACTTTTCAGCCTTGTTGAAAGGTATTGCAAACAATTTAGAATCATTAATAATAGTTAAGAAATTACGATAATTTCCTAATGAAAAATTCAGTCAACCACAAAAAATAGGTAAAAATATTGAGTGTGTTCAGGACTTTTTGCCACCACTATATATTTTTAATGAAATTTCAGTCTTCATATAATTTTATAACTACTAGTATTCGGTATATGGGAAAGTAATGTCCTTTTTTTTACATAAAATTCAAACAAATAAATTTAAACAAGAAATGAATTACAAACAAACTGAGCCTAAGACTCATATTTGTTAAATTTTAAAGCGAGAATTTTATAGCTATTTTTTTTTCCCTTTCAAGAAAAATGGCCACCCTCCCCCTTTACCCTTTTCAACTTATACCCTTCTCTGAGGATTATATTCAAAATGTTCTGAAATGGATTTTTAGGTGTTTGTGAGAGTTGTAATTTACAGAAAGAATTTAAAGGATATATTTTTTCTTCTTTGAAATTACGGAAGATATATTAAATGTCAAAAGAGCGTTTCAGTCCCCTCTCACCTGTATATTGCAAATTTTGGATAATGCTCTCCAATCTAGCACTTACGCTAAAAAACTCACATGCCAAAACTTGTATTATTAGATTGAATAGCTTTGGCTAGGCAAAATATTAACATACGAAAAATGGACAGAACTTTCCCTTATACCTAATATTTAATTTTGTTGACAAAACAGAACTACTTTTTAGTTACCACTGCATTAAGTACTGTCACACATTATTTTTCCTCAATCTTATTTATTTTATTTATTATTTTTTTGATAATGTGATTTTTTTCCTTCTTTTTAATACGTTCCTGAAAACACTCCCTTCGTTCCAAAATTTAAATTTGATTTTCACAATTAAAAATGTATTATACATTCAATACTTAATTTATAATAAATTTTGTTTGTCCAATGTGTTGTTACACAAATATGATGTACTGCAGACACAATCTAAACCATTTGCTTGCGTATGTTGACAAACCGGTCAACCAAACCATATAAGCTGAGATTTTTAACAATATCTTAATTAAATGCAAGTAAGAAAATATCTTCTTTTCGATCATGTCGCATCAATAATCACTGAGGTTTAAAACTTGGTTTAATGTTGAAAATACACACTCTGTCATATATACTGCAGTGGTTGTGAAGCAGGTTTTAAGAACTCTTTTTGAAAAAATCTCTCAACTTTTGAAATTGATTTTAACTTCAGATTTTCATTTTTTCAAATTTATCTTCTGTCGATTTTGCAAATTTGGGAGTAGGGTAAAATTTTAAAAAAAAGGGGGGGGGGGGGTTCCAAAGGGTTTTTGTGAGTGTGGGCAATTTTTTTTGGGGGGGAGGGCACTGCCTCCAGAATTGTAACCCATAATTGCAAACCCCCGGCTAAGTGCCTGTAACTGTGGGACGTATAATAAACTAATTATTAATAGTAATTTACTAACTTACATATAACATGCTTACACAAATATAAAAGGGGCTGTAGCCCACCCTAGAAAATCAGGCCAGTTATGCCAATGGGGGGGGGGGGATAAATTTTGTGGTTATAATTTAAATCAATAATAAAACAACAGCATTTAAGAATAATTGTAATCATATTAACCTCTTTACTTCCACAAACAAAACAACTTGTCAAACTTCTGCTCATATTTTGAGCATGAAACAGAACAGAAAAGTTTCAAATGTTTGTAGCATTAAATTACTGCAAAAACACAACTAATTTTGTTTTCTTCCTTTTGAATGCAAGCACAAAGTAATATAAATAAATACTTTGTTTAAAAACACATGTTAAAAAAGGTAGTACTTATAAGTTACTTGGTGATTACCAAGTGCTAAGTACATTTTTTACGTATTTTTTATAGTTTTTATTTATATTATCTTTTAACACCAGTTTTTTGAGTGTTTTTCATTAAGCACTAAGTGGTTTAATTAATATTTCAAACCTTAAAATTCATTTTTACGTTAATCACTAGACCCCTTAAAAAGAAAAATCATAATCTCCATTAGTCTAAATAAAAATACATGAAATGTCAGGAGGATCTCACAATATTATTGTATCTATCTATCTCTCTCTATATATATAATTTCCAAATGGGAAACATTTTATTTTATCTATAAAATCAGTGTAGCAAATTAAATAACTCTGTGTAAAACACAAATTATTTCATGTGTTTTATATACCTTATTGTTATTTAACTGAATTTGTCATGCTTTGCTTGTGTGATTACTTAACTACTTTAAATGTATACACAACATTGAAATATATATTTTTAAACAACTTTTTCAAATTAGCATAATATTGCAATTCCACATCTTTCTCAAGTAAAGAATTTGATTACAAGAGATTATATAATTATTTGTTACAATACAATTTAAGTAATGTCAAACTTTAGCCACTTTAAGCAAAAAATATATAAAAATAAAAATGAAAAAGGACTATAAGCCATAAAAATAAGTGATAAAATAAAAGACATAAATCTGCAGAATAAAGAATTAAGCATACTTTTTTCAATTGCGAAGTTAATAATTAATCTACTTCTATTGCATCTCTTTAGATAATTGCGACTGCAACATTAAAAAAAAAAGAAATATATAATATTGAAAGAATAAAATTTGAAATAAATTAAGAGTAAATAAAGACAACGATGTAAAATTCTAGAAACAAGATCTCCTAAATAACATAATTCATTTTTAAACATTACTTACTAAACGCAGGATCATTATATGTATCGTCCAAATATAAACAAATGAAACGGTGGTGAAAATAAGACTTATTCATTTTAATGAACGGATTAAACTGATCAACTTGGTGGTGAATGTTTTTATTGGCTAATTTCTGCAAACAAATCCGAAATATCCAATAAAATGCTGCATAGCTCTTGGCGATTGTCTTATTTTCACCACCGAGATCAACTCCATAGAATGGGAACCGTACTAAAAACATAACCCAGTTTCCGCCTGGTTGCTGTGGCAACGAAGGGGGGAACTCCAGTAAAGGGGGAAAAACGGTGGTGAAAATAGTCGCTGCCTCTCTAAATTTCTGTTATCAGCAATATCACAGGCACGTGGATTTTACTTCAATCATTCTTTTGTGAATTATTATGTATTTTTATTATTTTCACCTCTCGCGTGTACAAGTATAGGGTAAGTGTAATATTTTCTATTATTTTAGTTACATATAAGTTGATACCGTAATTCTAATTGAAAATAATTATGTGGTTCTTATAGTTGCACTTTTGATGTGTTGTACTTTTAAGTGTGATTTTTTTGTTAATGTATGTTTTTCTGTATTTTGGTGTTTTGCGAAATTTTAAGTTGGTAATCCAGTGTAATTAATATTAATAGCATTATCGGTAGAAGTACTTTATGCAGTTTGTATACAAAAACTGGGGTTTGAGGGCTTTCTCCAAATAGAAAATAAGGCATGCATGGTATTTGTATTTCAGTAAATTCTAACTAAGATTAAATTTTCGCTTGCTAACTAATTTTATCCTACATAAAATAGCATTGTGAATCTGATAAATTGTTATAAGAAAAAAGTACTTTTAAAGCGTTTAATATCTTCAAATGTGTTATTTTGTTTTTAGTGTCAAAATATTATTAATATTTTCAGCCAAGATTAAGAATTAATGAACATGTGCTAGTTGGACCGGGAATTAGGGATAATGTATTTTAAATCATTATTCGATTTTCCGGTCTTGCTAGCCGTATAGATGTTGGTACTTTGTCCAGAGACTCGAAGATGTCCCTTCACGTAAGTAAAAACCTTGTATTTTTTAGTTCAAGTAATGATTTGCGATTTAAACTATCTAAGTATTGAAAGATATTTTATATCCGTGCGGTATAAAACTGTGCTAAAACGGATCTTCAATTTTTATTTCCAATAGTTCAACTTTCTAACAATAGTACTATCTAGTCTAAAAGTTTATGCTCGCCTTTCTATAAAATAGGCTAAGTGCATACCCCTCAAAAGGTTGATTCATGTATAAAATTATGCTTTCATAGTCAAACTGCAATGAGTGTTGCACATAAACAATCGAACTCGTATCGTATTGAAATTCTATAAATCATGTTACTCTACTTGTGATATACAATTCGTATCGTATTCAAACTCTATAAATCATGGTACTCTACTTGTGATATACAGTAAAAATATTTTGTAGGATTACTAAAAATGCAATTTTTTCTCTAATTGATCTATAGAAAATATAAACTAGTATAATCGCTGCCTAAAATTTATCAAAAATGTGTGGGTAAGAAAAAATGTTTAGATTAATACTTTGTTTGTTTGTTTGTGTTTGAAGGCAAACCTGCACTCGGGGTATCTGCCTAGGATGAGGGGTGCCTTGGCAGTAGGACTTTCTAAGGGGTTCTAACGCGTATTCATGCATTTCGTATACAAAAACTTGAGTTTTGGGGGATATATGGCTAAAGTGATTTTTCTCGCAATAGAATATAAGACTATATCTTATTATGTTTTACTAATGTATGTATGTATACTTTGTAAAAACTATAGGTACTAAAATCTTTCTATGGTATAATTTTCTCACTTGCCTAGCCGTAGATTAAATTTGTAGAAAACTGTACTTTAGGTGTTAAACGGTCTACTTAACAAAAATACGGTATACAAAAAATTAAAAAACGCTTGATTACATTTTTTTTTTCTTGATAAATTAAAACATTTGATTAAAAAAAATTTGTTGTAAAATTATATAACTTAAAATTAAAACTTGGTAAAAAATATTTGTTGTAAAATTATTTCACTTAAAATTAAAACTTGGTTAAAAAAATATTTGTTGTAAAATTATTTAACTTAAAATTAATTTAACTCTTGATTAAAAAAATATTTGTTGTAAAATAAATTATTAACTTAAAATTAAAACTGTTGGTTAAAAAATATTTGTTGTAAGATTAATTATTTAACTTAAAATTAAAACTCTTGGGAGATTTCTTTGGTTTGTAGGCCTCCTGGGGATGTTGTTCATTTCTTTGCTCCACATAGTTAATTATTATTTAAAGAAACAAAAACAACAACGCGTCTGCTGTGCTACGCCCTGTCTCCATTCATGCGAGGCTAGCGTGACGTGGAAAAGCATAGTAAGAATTTTTATTTGAAATGAGGCGGTAGACGAATTCTACCGGGCGGCTGGTGGGTCCTCATTTTATAATAAAATTTTTTATTTCAGGTGTAATTCATATAGCTTATTTAAAATTATGTCAAAGTCTCTTATTTTGATACTAAATGTTAAAGTCCCTTATTTTTCATGAGAGAATGCATCGCAATCTGAAAATTTTTTCCAAGTCCTCTTATTTGAAAATATGTCACAATCTGAAAAAATTACAAGTACCCTTATTTGAAAAATATGTCACAATCTGAAAAGTTTTCCAAGTCCCCTTATTTGAAAAAAAAAAAAAGGAAAAAAAATTCTTATCAACCCTTCGAACATCCTCTCCCCACATCCGGTCCAACCACGCCCCCCTTCCCCGCTCAACCCAGGGGAACGCACCGGACAGCACCGCAGAATTAACATGGCACCGCATGAGGTGAACTCTCGTTTATCTACTACTTAGTTGCTTTAAAGCTTGAACATATTCGCTGACCGTCTCGTTTGCTTGTTGGCCCCGGGATGCCAGGCAGTGCCGTGCGAAGATTTCATTTTTCTTCGCGACGTACAGCGAGTCAAGCATTCCCATCGCCGTAGTGTAGCTGGTCGCTTCGCTGATTAGCTGATAGACGGATGAGGACACATAGTTGCAGAGAAGTGGAACCACTTGTGCAGGAGGTAGAGCTTGTTAGCTTCGGTCACGTCTTTTAAACTCGAGATGAAATTCGTAAAAGTTTTCTTCCAATGGATCCACCTGGCTTCGGCGCCCGGACACGTGGGTTCGACGTCAAACCGTTCTGGCTTTAAATAATGTTCCATTGTGGATCGATTCAAGCGAGAGCTCAGTTCATAAATAGTTCATCAGTTCATAATTTCTTTTTGTCGATTAAATTGTTATAAAAATAAGCAGACAGCGATAATAGGGACTTTAGAAGTTTTAATCGACAAAAGAATACACGATACATGTCGTTGTTTACATTTGTCTCATGGAGAGATTGTTGCCAATATAGAAATACAAAAAGACTGTTGCCAGTCTAGAAATATAAATATCACAACATAGGGCTTATTTTAGTCTCAGATATGGACTTTGGGTGAAATTTTGACAAAGTGTTGTTCAGCTATTATTAATAATAATCAAATTATTCGATTGGTAAGATATTAATTTCACTTTTTACCAATGTATGCAAGTAGCAACAATATTAATCATTAATAATTCAGTAACAATATTGCCAATTGTATAGGAATTTTAGTGTGAATTTAACTTTCATATTTCTTGGATAACTTTTAAAAATTAACTGATTTCTCTTCTTGCTGTTTACATTAAAGAGGTTTCAAAAGAGTTGCTCATTGTAATGAAGTTTCCGTTTTTCTTATAATGCAGCTGACGCTCAAATATATTTTCTTTTCTTTTTTTTTTAAACGCATTTAAAAAAAAATATTTAAATATTACAAACGATTTTTATATAATAAATACTTACATTTTTTTTGTAAATATTTTTTTTCAAATTTAAATTTTGTGGGAGGGGGCAAGGGGGGGTATACCACCCCCCTGCCCCCTCCCAACCCCAATACAAGAAATTAGAAGTAAGTTATGAGATTAATTCAAGAATTGTTCAAAATTTCCCTTAGATTATGCACAGGCACATCTAAATTACGCAAATATTTATAGGAATTTGGGTAAAGTGTAAACCACTGGGGATACCTGCAAGGCCCGTTGACTATAGAGCTGCAGTTTCGGATAAGATATTGTTTTTCGGTTTCCCATCGGCGAAACTGCTCGTCTAGATCACTTCTATCCATGAATAAAAATTCATCTATTGCAGATAAACAAAAGTGCACTTGCCGATGACTGAAGTCGACGAGTTAAGGATGAGTCGATGAACGACCGAGCAGAAAACAAGTAGTCATTGCTACTAGGGCTGATATGGTAAATGGGATTTAATTACATTTTATTAAGGGCTTTTTAAATCAAAGTAATAATTAGAATGAAAGAGTAAAAGGTTTTCCTTTCCCATTTAACAATTACCTCCTTAAATTAAGATGTTTCAATTATTTATTGCAGCGTTTTAAAAAAATCATCTTATTTATTCTAATTTTTACTCAAATATATATTCATTTTCGCTTAAAATGTTCATTCAAACTTTACTGATAACATTATTTAGTAGAAAATTCGACTGAATGTTCATCATTAAACATTAAAAAACTGAATGTATGTTGAAAAATGTGAGGGGAGGGGTACGCGCCACCGTAAGTTAGCCTTTGTTGGGGGGGGGGGCAACGTTAAATAGTTGAGAACCGCTGTTTTACTGTATAAATTTCATTAATTTAACTCTAACCTCAAACTTACAAAAAGAAAAAAAAGAAAATTAAGACTATTGTCATGAATTTCAATGTTCATTTCTAATTTAAAACTTATCCAGGTTAAAATTTTAAAAAGGAATATTTTTTTAGTTTAAAATTTTTGTTACGAAATTTAATGCTGATTTAAAATTTTCCTTTTTAATCTAATCAGGCTTTTAGTTAAAAAAAATGCATGTTAGCAAATGATTTTTTTTTAACATCCTTTAAAAAAACTATAATTATTTAATTTCTTCGCTGCTAGCAACTGACAATTTTTTAAACATCCTTTAAAAGCTAAATTTATAATTATTTAATTTCTTTTCATCCTTTACTTTTTTGAAATAAAAGACAAGGTTTTGCTCTTCTGTCTGACAGATCGTTTGGAATTTCCTGTTCTTTTATAGTTAGCCAAAAACACGGCATTCGCGCCAATGTTGGTAACCATTTATCTAAGGATGAGAGATCAGAAGCGAAGTTCTTGCACATGCGCATTACAGTCAAGGAGAAAAGTATCTTTTTGAGTTCTAGCTGCTAGTTCTTTACTTCCCTATTTCCCAGGGAAAAAGAGAGGTGGATATAAGCTACTCGAATTAAATGAAACATCCTTTCAACTCTTTTCGGCTCCTTTCGACTCTGAGTCGATAGAAGATTCGAAAAACTAACGAATCTCAACGATAGTATACAATCACCGAAACAGAGCGAAACACTGAATCAGTAAAGATTCGTTGCTGCACCAGCTCACCCACACCCACTCATTTACTGTTTCAAATCATTTATCGACTCAGAGTCGTAAAGAGTCGAAAAGAGTTGAAAGAGTAAGGGAAAATCTCTGGGAACGGCAAAGGGAAAATAAGTTTTTCTTCCCTTCGCACTTGGAATGTATTTCCCTTGAGGGCTTGAGATTCGAATCAGTAGAGAGTGAGTGTAAAGACTGAGCCACTCAGTACCAAGATTCGAATCACTGATTCGACTCATCGAATCATTGGCCATCTCTACAAACTACGTTCCATCCGAATGTGTTTCGGACTGGAGGGGAAGGTGGTTGGTTTGGTGGACTCCGGCGAATTTTTTGGTACTTACCCTAGTAGCAATGACTGCTTGTTTTCTGCTCGGTCGTTCATCGACTCACCGTTAACTCATCAACTCGTCGACTTCAGTCATCGGCAAGTGCACTTTTGTTTATCTGCAATCGATGAATTTTTATTCATGGATAGAAGTGATCTAGACGAGCAGTTTTGCCGATGGGAAACCGAAAAACAATATCTTATCCGAAACTGCAGCTCTATAGTCAACGGGCCTTGCAGGTGTCCCCAGTGGTTTACACTTTATCCAAATTCCTATAAATATTTGCGTAATTTATATGTGCCTTTGCATAATCTAAGGGAAATTTTGAACAATTCTTGAATTAATCACATAATTTACTTCAAATTTCTTGTATTGGGGCTGGGAGGGGGCAGGGGGGTGGTATCCCCCCCTTGCCCCCTCCCACAAAATTTAAATTTGAAAAAAAATATTTACAAAAAAATGTAAGTATTTATTATATAAAAATCGTTTGTAATATTTAAATAATTTTTAAAAAATGTGTTAAAAAAAAAAGAAAAGAAAATCTATTTGAGCGTCAGCTGCATTATAAGAAAAACGGAAACTTCATTACAATGAGCAACTCTTTTGAAACCTCTTTAATGTAAACAGCAAGAAGAGAAATCAGTTAATTTTTATAAGTTATCCAAGAAATATGAAAGTTAAAATCACACCAAAATTCCTATACAATTGGCAATATTGTTTTTTAATTATTAATTATGAATGTTGTTGCTACTTACATACATTGGTAAAAAGTGAAATTAATTTCTTACCAATCGAATAATTTGACTATTATTAATAATAGCTGAACAACACTTAGTCAAAATTTCACCCTAAGTCCCAATCTGAGACTAAAATAACCGCTACTTCACACTTTGCCTTGCACATGATAAGATTCGATGGTCTAGGGGTAGCGCGCTTATCTCGTAATCAGTACGCTCACGGTTCGGGCCCGGGGGAGGAAGATGGAAGATATTTTTTTTTTTTCAGAAAAACGGAAATTTAGCATACAAAAAACGAAAACATAATAAACAGAACGGACATTTTTTGAAAATTTTGCTGCCAGTCGTTTATTTTTTATTAACAAATATATTTTAAACAGTTTATCGGTTTCTTTTCATTATTTCATCGGAGTCGTCGGGAAACGATGATCGGCTTTATGGTCCCCCGAGCGGACATTTTGTACCAGTTGCCGATGAAATTTCCCCTTTTTTGGATGAAAAGCCGTGATCGGCCATTGCTCCTTCTCCTCGGATTTAACTCACCCGCCTCTCATCGACCGATGGGTTATTGCTACTAGGGTAGGTTCTTAGTTAAGTTGTTAGCTTTCCCGGGTAGGGTAAGTTGAAATTTCTTGTTTCTGGTTGAATTTTGTGTTGTGTAGGCTTTGTAAGTTAGTATTCATAAGTTCTCAGGCAAGGTGCCGGTGGGCAATTCCCGTGTTTGTGTTTCAGTTGGGTTTTCGTTTTTGAGTGAATTTTTCTTTGACTTTCCTTTCTAAGGCTGGAGGGAATTAACCCTTTGCCTTTGGTCTCCAACAATGGTGTCGTAAGTAATGGTTTGAATACGCAAAGGACCGAGGTAAACAAGATGGATGACACGTCATCCTCCCCCCACCTCTTTGAGAATGAAAATAGTTCATCGGAATGGTTTTCTGTTGCCGTCAATGGCGGCATTGATTCAGTTTCGCTAATAATTGAGGCGAAGGAGGGAAAAATTCCTTCCAAGCACCCAAAAATGCTTAAAGCGGATATCTCCAAATGTGTGGCTAATAGTTCTGATATTGACTATCTAAGATTGACTAGGATGGGAAAGGTTATGATAACAACAAAATCTGCCGATGTGGCCCAGAAGATCCTTGGTATGAAAACTCTGTTAAACACGCCGGTTAACACATACATACAGAAAGAAACTATCACCACCAGATTTCTATTACATAATGTGGACCCGGAAATAAATTGCAAAGAGATAGCCGAAGAGCTGTCGACTACTGGCATTGAAGTACTAGAAGTTCGCAGGTTTCAAAAAAAAAATAAATAACGTCTACACCCCGACAAGAACCGTTCTCGTAACTAAATTGCCCTAGTAGCAATAACTCATCGGTCGATCAGAGGCGGGTGAGTTAAATCCGAGGAGAAGGAGCAATGGCCGATCACGGCTTTTCATCCAAAAAAGGGGAAATTTCATCGGCAACTGGGACAAAATGTCCGCTCGGGGGACCATAAAGCCGATCATCGTTTCCCGATGACACCGATGAAATAACGAAAAGAAACCGATAAACTGTTTAAAATATATTTGTTAATAAAAAATAAACGACTGGCAGCAAAATTTTCAAAAAATGTCCGTTCTGTTTATTATATTTTCGTTTTTTGTATGCTAAATTTCCGTTTTTCTGAAAAAAAAAATTCTTCTTCTCCCGGGCCCGAACACTGAGCGTACTGATTACGAGATAAGCGCGCTACCCCTAGACCATCGAATCTTGTCATGTAAAAGGCAAAGTGTGAAGTAGCGGTTATTTTAGTCTCAGATTGGGACTTGGGGTGAAATTTTGACAAAGTGTCGTTCAGCTATTATTAATAATAGCCAAATTATTCGATTGGTAAGAAATTAATTTCACTTTTTACCAATGTATGTAAGTAGCAACAACATTCATAATTAATAATTAAAAAACAATATTGCCAATAGGAATTTTAGTGTGATTTTAACTTTCATATTTCTTGGATAACTTTTAAAAATTAACTGATTTCTCTTCTTGCTGTTTACATTAAAGAGGTTTCAAAAGAGTTGCTCGTTGTAGTTGGAAGTTTCCGTTTTTCTTATAATGCAGCTGACGCTCAAATAGATTTTCTTTTCTTTTATTTAAACACTTTTTTTAAAAATTATTTAAATATTACAAACGATTTTTATATAATAAATACTTATATTTTTTTTGTAAATATTTCTTTTCAAATTTAAATTTTGTGGGAGGGGCAAGGGGGGGGTACCCCTCCCAACCCCAGTACAAGAAATTTGAAGCAAATTATGCGATTAATTCAAGAATTGTTCAAAATTTACCTTAGATTATGCAAAGGCAGATCTAAATTACGCAAATATTTATAGGAATTTGGGTAAAGTGTAAACTACTGGGGACACTTGCAAGGCCCGTTGACTATAGAGCTGCAGTTTCGGATAAGATACTGTTTTTCGGTTTCCCATCGGCGAAACTGCTCGTCTAGATCACTTCTATCCATGAATAAAAATTCATCTATTGCAGATTATCAAAAGTGCACTTGCCGATGACTGAATTCGACGAGTCGATGAGTTAACGATGAGTCGATGAACGACCGAGCAGAAAACAAGCAGTCATTGCTACTAGGGTGGGAACCTCCCTCCCCCGTGATGTCAAACTGTGGTATATGTTACACAGAATTTCCTTATTCACAGATAAACCTAGAGCGTGTTTCAATTGCCACAGATATAACCATGGGTCTAAAGCTTGCCGCAACCCCCGGGTTTGTGGCCGCTGCTCCAACACACATGACGGTCCGTGCACTTCAGAGACCGTGAAGTGCAGTAATTGTAGAGGGGACCATGAGGTCTCCGACAAAACTTGTCCTCATTATATTAGAGAAGCCCGCCTGTTAAAATTCAAAAGCGCGAATCATCTAACCATTGCTGAAGCTCGTCGTTTGTATCGTGAGAGCGAGGGAAACTCCAGTTCCCCAAGCTACGCTTCTGTCACGGCCATGAAGCCAAATACAAGTACCCCCCTCTTCGGATTATGTTACCAAATCAGACCTACAAAACACACTACAGACGTTTTCTGAAAATATGACTAGCATGTTCCAGAAGCTCCTGGAAGTCCAGCTACAAGCTTTCAATAGCATCATGGAAACGGTCGCCAATACCGTTAAACAAGCAGTTGAAGGTCTCCAAGAAAATCTCCCGGATAAAAATCAGGTAACCCTTCGTAAGAAAAAAACAGCGCCTTCCCCCTCCTATGAGTACCCCTGTAAGTGAGTCTTTAATCATGGATTTCCACTGTGAAGAAGCGTCTATTACTCCGCCTATGCCACTTAACTTTGGTAACACTGGCCAGCCTCCCACTTCGGGAAGTTAGCTGGCTCAGTGGTTTGCCTTGGCTTTTTGCCAGTGCCCGGTTTTGTGCTCTTTGCTCCTTTCCGTTTGTTTTTCGTTGCGTTCAGCGTTTTCAATTTAGTGCATTGGAATTGTCGGTCTCTTCGTCAAAACGGCCACTGGCTTCGTATCGTCCCCTTTGTAAACTCTGATATTATCTGCCTTCAGGAAACTTTTCTCAACGACACCTCTATTTTCGCCTTATCGAATATGATCATTTATAGAAAAGATAGACCTGCTGGCAGGGGGGGTGGTTTGCTCACTGCTGTCCACTCCAAGTATGCTTCGTACCAAATTTCTCTCCCCCAGGGTCCTGATGACTCTGAGACTCTTGGTGTCAAAGTGTTCGCTGTGAACCGTTGGGTCACTATAATCAACGTCTACTCACCTTCGGGTAATTTTAACGAAGGGTGGTATGATGAGATTATTAGCTCCATTGACCATCCCTTTATCATTTTAGGGGATTTTAACTTAAACATCCTGAACCGCCTTCCTCCCATTAATTGGAATGTACGTCGGCTCTTTGACTGGGTTACCAGTCAGCATGTATGCATTCTGAATACTGACTGTCCGACGCGCACAGTGGCTGGTCACCCCCCCTCCCTCCTTGATCTCACTATGGTCTCCCCTGAGTTACACCAAAGTATGTCATACTACGTCCATCCGGACACCTTTGATTCGGACCACCATCCGGTCACCGTGTCTGTGAGGACTCGTGGATGTGAGCCCTCAGTGTCTTCCTCGAAAACGGCGGTGAAGTGGGCTAATGCTAGTAAGGATCTGGACTCTCTTCTTCAAACTAATTACCCCTCGTCCTATAGTGCGCTCCTCCAGCAAAGTCAACAGGCGATGTCGGAAAACAAGTATAAGTTAGGTGCTCGGCGCCCGTCTTACCCCCCTTGGTGGAATGCTACGTGTCGGTACCTTCTTGGCCAAAAGAGGAGGTTCCGCAGGCTTGCCCGTGCTCATTGCTCCATTGAGTTGTGGAAAAAACACAAGCAGGCCGCGGCTAGGCTCCGCAAACATATAAAAGTCACTTCCAGATGTTACTGGGACTCCTTGTGCCGAAATAGCTGCTCTAGTGGCCACATCTTTAAGATTTTGAAGGGGCTTTCTCGTAGAGAGTCTCCGCCTGGAGATAATGTTCTCAGGAGTCCGCATCCTATTGCGGCCAGCGCTGACCAGGCCCAGGCCTTCCTTAACGAATTTAGTAATTATGAGGCCCATCGGCCTCTTCCGTATGACCTTAGTGAAGGGGATCCTGTTCTGGACACCCCTTTCACGCTGAATGAACTGGATACCGCGTTGAGTAAAACTCGGAACACAACCCCCGGGCATGACGGAATCTCTGCAAAACTGCTAAAAGGCCTCTCCCCCGCAAGCAAAGGCATCTTTTTGGACCTGTTCAACTCTCTCCTGGAAAATAGTGAGGTGCCCGACTCTTGGAATCTGGGTACAATTATCCCTGTTCGAAAACCCGGAAAACCCGCTCATTTAACTGGGTCCTATAGACCTATCACCTTAACCTCGGTGTGTGCAAAGGTGTTCGAAAGAATACTGCTTCGTCGTTTGGTGATTTGGGCTGGCGCTCGCAACCTGTTTCAGCCCACCCATTTTGGGTTCATGCCTTCCCGTGATTGTACCACTGCCCTCTGCAACTTGGTAAATGACATACATGTTGCCCGAGCTGCCCGGGAATTCATTATGGTTCTCAGCCTCGATATCAAAGCAGCATATGATAGCGTCTGGATTGATGGGCTCATCCATAAAATGGCCAGTATGGGCATTAGAGGGAAAATTGGTCGCTGGATCGCCTTGTTTCTGAGCAACCGTAGGATTCAAGTGCAGTGGAAATTAACTATGTCGCATCAGAGACCTTGCTCTCAGGGCGTCCCTCAGGGGAGCGTTCTTTCTCCCTTCCTCTTTATGCTGTACCTAAGTGATATCTTCGAAGTCGTCGAGGATGGGGTCCGGTTGAATGTTTACGCGGACGACATCGTTGTTTATGCAAATGGTCCTGATGAAAACAGAGTTCGTAGAAAGATGCAAACAGCGCTCAACAGGATTACCCAATGGTGCAATGCAAATGAGCTTAAAATCTCTCAAGGTAAATGCGTTGCGATAAACTTCTCTCGGAAACGCGATCCCGGCCCTCCGCTCGAAATCTTGGGTCAAGAAATACCTTGGAATACCACGGCTAGATTTCTGGGTATTTGGCTGAGTAGAAACCTATCCTTTAACCACCATATCTCGTATCTGCGTGCTAAAGCGTTCAAAAGGCTTAATTACCTTAAGGCTATCGCTAGCACTTCTCGTGGCGTGAATAGTAACCACATGCTCTGTATAGTTAATGCCATAATTAGAAGTCTTCTAGAATACGCCTGCCCCCTTTTTTTCAACGTCCCTCCCTCTGTGATTAACACCTTGGAAGTCATCTACAACACTGCGCTCCGCGTGGCGACTGGACTCCCGAAATGGACCCCCATCCCCATTCTCAGGAGGGAGGCTGGGGCCTCCTCTATGGCTGCCCGCCTTTCCTACCTAACGAAGAAATTCATCATTCGGCAACTTGCACTTTCTCCCGGGCATATAATTTGCGATAAATTAAGGTCTATGCACCTGGCTCCCAATGCTAAACCTATCTGGCACCAGCCTATGCTTGATCTTTTAGACTTTTTTAATATAGATATCTCCCACATGTTAAGATTTTCCTGGCCTCCTCCCCCTGGGGTCCCTCTAAATTTTGAAATTATTACCAAGGGGCTGTTCTTTCAAAACCATGATATCCCGCAAAACATGGTGGTGGGCGCCTGGAACGAGTGGTACGATTGCCTGGACAATGACACAATGGTAATTGCTACGGATGCGTCCAAAGACACAGTGAAAACGTCCGTCGCTGCAGTAGCTTACCCGGCGGGCCTGTCAGAAGCCTATTTAGTTCCTAATGTGGACTCTGTCTTCACTGCTGAGGCCCTCGCTATCTGCGTGGCTGTTACTCGCCTCGCTAGTTCTGGGGGCAAATATGTTATCCTTACTGACAGTATGTCTGTTCTGGAGGCTCTCAGATCTGCTTCTCTGCGATCCCCGAAGGTTATCCTCTGGTTATATAATTGTCTATACAACGGGAAAAATGACAAGGCATTTTCCCTGGTGTGGTGCCCTGGGCACAAAGGTATCCCTCCGAATGAGCAGGCTGACAGTCTGGCTCGTAACGGCCCCTGTATCTGCGCCAGCCTAAATAAGATATCCCTCGAGGATATTATGTCTCACTTACGCACTAACTGGCGGGTGGAGACTGATTATGCCTGGATAAACAGCGACTACAGTCACAACTTTGAGCACCTCTCTACGGACCGCACGTACTGCAAATGGTTAAATTCTAGGCTACTCGATACTCTGATAGCTAGGTGGCGGACAAAAACCCTCCTTACGCGGCGTAAACTCTTTCAAATGAAGATGGTGGACTCCCCACTCTGTACGACCTGCTTTACCCATGAAACACCTGACCACTTGCTACTGTCCTGCGTTCGCCTCTCTTCGGAACGGAATCAGTTGTTCAACGACCTTAACATCCCCAGCTCCGCCGATTATTCCCTAATTATGGGGAAAGTGACTTCTAGTAGGAAAGCGTTGCGGGCTTTCGCCCGCTTCTCCTCTGCCGCTGTCGGCTTCTGAGTTTTCTAGTCGACGGGCTTGAGTTTTTATATGAGAGACTCAGCCTCTCTCATTTCTTAGGCATGGCTTCATGCTGTCTTCTTCATCACTGACACAATTCTTGTGCCCGGGAGTCACCCGGGTAGCTCTGGGTGCTTTTCTAATTTAGTTCTAGCCTGGTTTTTGGCCTCTTGTCTGGTGTATGAAATAAGTTTTTTGGCGATATGGATTTGATATGGTCCCTGGAATTATTAGAAGCCCCGATGAAGGGATAGAAATACCTCTTCTGTTTTCCTTGTTTGGCTGGGACGAAGCCGTCCTGTTAGGATGAAGCACATGTCCCCAAACCAACCAACCAACGTTCCATCCATGTTAATTTCCCATAGGATTGAGAAATTTTAATTGTATCTTTTTATTGCGTCCGATTTAAGGTTTTTGATGCTCATATTCGGAAACGAGACGGTATGTATTTTTTGATTCATTAACTAGAATTGTGAATTGTTTCTTGTAGGATTTGTAAATGACTACAAAAACTTGAATTTGCTTAAGCCTACCGTGGTTCAGATGTAAACAAACGACATGACGGCAGTTATGGCTGACTAACATACTCGGTTCCATTCAAAATATTGCTTCTTTCTTTTCTCTTTTCATGAAGTAAATTTTTGCCGTTTGCTGCCTACAGTGTATGTGACATAAGATTAATTTTTTAGAAATCGGGGTGCTACTTTACATTTGGGAGTAATTTATCGGACATTTTTTCTGTTTACTTTTTCTGTTTAGTATATGTAGTTTTAAAATTCCTGGTCTGTTTATTTTCGTCCTGGTCTGTTTATTTTCTTCCGATACACTTCATTAATATACATGGAGTTAAAAAATTATGGCTAAATTTCTTTAAGTTCCTCTATTTGCAGTGATGTTAATTCTGCGCCGAACTGCGCTTTTAGCCGTTTTTTGCGCCGGTCGGCGCCGAATACGTCATTTTGACTCTTTCAGGGTGCGCCGAAACACAAATATTGCGCCGAACTGCGCTTTTAGCCGATTTTTGCGCCGGTCTGCGCCGAATACGTCATTTTGACTCTTTGTTAAATTTTTGCCACGCTCATTTATCTTTTAAAGCGTGTATGGAAAGCTAGTTAGGGTACAGCTTTAGTATGGTCCCTTTGGCGCGATTTATTTTTGGCGACTTTTTTGGGGCGATAAGCGCGCCAATATGGTAACCCCTCCGGCGGATGCTCCGGAGCGGAGGAGCTGACATGGCAACCCTAGCTGCGTGACGTCACGGATGCGCTCCTTCTTCTCCCCGCTCCGGCCAATCGCGTTTGTTCCTTTCATGAACTTTTTGAGCCCCGTGTATTTCTTAGCGCGGGAGGTTCGTTCGAATGCTTGATCTGCCATGTGCTTTATGGTTTTATTTTAATGGCTTTATTTAACATTAAATTTTATTATTATTTAATTATTTTTGAAATTTAAAACGGCTGTTCAGGTTCATACTGACTGTTTACATACAGTTTTGTATGAATAAGCTTTCTTTTGATAGTACGTTTCAGATTAATATTTGCGTACTCTTGTTTATTTGTTAAGGGTAGAAGCAACAAATAATTACGTTATTAATATTTTATACAGTGAAATAATTTTAGATATTTTGATTTTATTATTTCCATATTGCAATAATTTAGAGATTTTAATCAAGGTATGTGATAAGCATTGTTTGTTTTTATTTGTTATTATTACCTTTGTTTATTTGTTAATGGTAGGAGCAACAAATAATTCCGTTATTAATATAATATTTGATATTTTGATTTTATCATTTCAATATTGAAACAATTTAGCGATTTTAATTAAGGTATGAGATAAGCATTGTTCGTTATGATTTGAATTAGTTCTTTATTTTGCTTACGTAGTCTTTTGTCAGAATGCTAAAATGTTTTTTATTTGTTATTTTTGTGAGGTATTGCCTTTAGAATATTATTTGTTTGTATTGTTTAATTTAATCTACTAAAAAGAGAAAGGGGGGGGGGTTGAGGGGGGGCACAGCCCCCCCTCACACAAAAAGAAAAGTTATTAAATTTTATTAAACCGAATCTATATGTACATGTAAGCTTGTTATCTGTTTAATTTTTTTTCATAAAAATATTTAAAAGCCATTAAAATAAATCATAGCAAAATTAACGGCGACGATCCATTATCTCGGAACCAGCGCCATCCGATCCGCCATATTGTTTACAATTGGCATCGGCAAGGCAAACTTGGGTTGGCGACAAGATTTTGTCGCCAAATCAAAAAATCGCCAAAAAGGGACCATACTAAAGCTGTTCCCTAGTTAGCAATAAAGCAAGATTTAAACTGCATTCCGAAGCCATTCTACCCGCCCCGGATTGGACCAGTCGGGCTTTGTTAGTCACCTCAATCAGGGCCGGCCAGATAGGCAAACAAGTAATCATCGCAACGGGCACCGTTTTTTGTTTATGAAGGGGCACGATTTCCAACTTAAAATCATAATAGCAATTTTGAAAAAAAGTAAAAGGGACGTCTTTTTCTACGTTTGCAGGGTGGAGTGGGTGTCATGTACCGCAGGGCCGCCCCTGATCTAAACCAGACCGGTCCGTAAAGAAAACAGTATATTACGGTGACGTCCCAGCCCCTGAAAAATCACGGTTTATGTCCCAGCCCTTAGCAAGAATGAAAATTGGAAGTATGACAGGTTTAGAAATCAGAATCTAGGCTGTCTGAATTAATAGAATATTTCATTTCAAAATAATCCGGAAATCCGCTGCCAGTGGTGTAGTCGCGGGGGGTAGAGATCTGTGCGGGCCCAAGCTTTTGCAGCACGATTCATTCAAGGCACGGGCTGACCTCAGCATTTTCTAGAATGGACCGGAACAAGCGTATACTCTTAAAGACGGTCCTCTGCGCTTGCAAAATCGAGCCTTTCCGGAAATTTTTGCTCTCCTAAAATTTGGACAAGACCAAACGATTGGCTTGTGATTTCCCCCCCCCCCCCCCCTTCCTTAAATCATGATTAATATACGAGCTGGACCGGGTCTGAATTTTTTATTTTGATTAAATGCCGGGCCGGGCTAGACATTTTCGGCCCGTGAAGATCATGAGCGGGGAGATGCCGTCTCACTACTTTTTCATTCAAGCTTATGTCAGCAAAAGTAAGCGTTCTTCACTTTTCATCATGGACGCATGATTTTTGAGTCTTCAGTTGCGAGTGTTCCTAAACCTTTTTTCAGGGCTGGGGAGTAGCGCGCTACTTGTAGTGAAACTACAGTAGCCGCTACTTTTTTTTGTAGTTTGTAGTGTAGCGCGCTACTTTTTTTAAAAAGTAGTGTAGCGTGTAGCGCGCTACAAAAAAACAGTAGTTTGTAGCGAATTTTGGAAGCTACGTTTGCCGTGTCATCATTTCCGGCGATTGATCCCGTGGTGCAATTTCTCTCTCTTCTGACTCCAAGCATAACTGAAACTGATGCTTGAAAGACACCCAATCACTCCCCCGCCCCCCCCCCCCTCCCAGGGGACACACGCACACGAGGGGGGGTGAGGGGGTTTGCTTTGCCTGAAGCGGAAGCCTAACATTGTGCATCTTTTTTCTTTTTATCGTTCTCAGTATTATTTGTAGAATCACCAATCTGCCATAAAGAGGAAAAAAAAGGAAGGTAAGAGAGGTCCAAAGTTGAACAGAGGTTATTTTGATGTCGCCTCGAGAGTCTCATTATCACACGGGCGTGTGGGCCCGTGAGCCCCTGAAAAATAAAGGCCTTGCAAATCTCTCCATTTATTGCATATTAAATTTATATATGCTGCAATAATAATTTTTATTAAGCTAAATTTCCTTTATCTATATCATAATTGTGTAACAATAAAAAGGCTTCGAGACTTATTTTCTGTTCTTCTTTCTAACACAATGATAATGGTTTCTAAGACTAGATCAATAAAATAGAAATTAAAGGCGTTATTGAAAATTTATGGCCATATGTACTTATCACAAAATATCCATTAGTTAGCATTTTTTTAAATATTATGATGAAGAAAAGAAAATTTTCTGGCAGGTGGAACTCAGCGCACACATACGCTAATAATACAAATAGATTAAAAAAATATTAAAATCAATTTTAAATGCACATTCTTGTTCTAAATGAGTATAAATACATGGGTAATTTTTAATTTAATTTCAGAATTATTTTGAAATGTTTTATTTTTATGCTGGGAAAATAGAAAACAATCACAAATAAGTTAAAAAGTCTGTAATAGTATAGGGGCCCAAAACAACCTATTTTTTTGCCCGGGGCCCCTTCTATGTCTGATCAGGGTCTGCATATTTTTGACTGCTATTGCGTGTTTGCAACATAAATCAACATAAAAATGAGTATTTTTTGCTTTCGAAAAGGAATTTTACATATCTGTAAATTGTATGCTTTTGTAACATCATTAATTTTCTTTGATCTTTTTTTTTTATTGCACCCATAAATACAGTGTAGTGTCCACTTGCCAGGATGATTGCCAATCATTCAGTGTCCAGTATTCCGTGAACTTCCTTTTAGGCGATATCCTTTCAAATCTGACATGATATATAGCAGTCCTCGCAATTAGCGACCCCCCCCCCCCCCATCCTCTCACTCACCATCTACGGAAAACTACGAAGCGTGAGAAAAACTTACGGTTTTCTCACAGGAATTTTCTTGAAAGCATCGAGACCGCTTCTGGAAGAGTCACCGACATTTTTAATTTTCTCTTTGCCTCCTCCTTATGATCGATGCATTGAACAACAATTTTATTTATGCTTAGTTTTACTAAGTTTATTTATATTAAGGTTTGGTCATTTTTCGACGTTACAGTGCACTTTTTTGAGTTTGGGCACTCTTTATTAACCTTGTGTCCTGGTGGTGTGTTCAACTTCCACAAGAGTAATGACAGTTCTGCAGTATTGTAGCTTTTCAAACATTAATTAATCACGTGATTATGTTCTACAACTCTGAATGTTTTTTGTCTCAAAGAAGTGTAAAAACTGATTAGTACATTTTTCGTGGAACCTGAAACTGAAAAAAAAAGCAAGTAAATATGTAGAAATTGTACACATTTTTTTTTTTTTTTTTTTTTTTTTTTTTTTTTTTTTTACGAGTTGATAACCTTATCTTTTTTGAGTTTGTTGAAAAGGGACAAAAGGTATAAGCATATGCATCCAAGATATTATTTCAGGGGCTAAAAATATTGCTGACCTCGGTTACAGTGTTCTTCGTTTGTAGTGACAGTTTTCAGATTCGGTCCTAAGGTAGAGCGAACGGTGCGACCGCACCGGGCGCCATCTCTACCAAGGCTGTTCAGAATAATATAGCACTGTGGATGTCGGAAATGGTTTCATTTACCTGTTAATAATTGTTTAATAATAAATCTTTTAGTCAATGTACAGTAGTAATCAATCATGTTAATAGTGAATTTTAGTGAACTTTCTGTGAAAAAATAAATTATTAACAGGTACTCGAGGAAGACTTATCAAACCCTACATTGTTACGTGATTCATAACCGTCTTATTTACCTTTACCACTCTTTAACTTTTTGCCAATGAGTTTCAGAGCACCATGCATATTTGACAGTCCGTATATTATTGAAGTTGAAAGCCTCATTTTAACCCCTGAAAGTTTTTATAGCTAAATGTGTGGCGTAGCTAGGTGCAAGAGCTGATCTAGGGTACGTGGAGCCTCCCTGCAAACGTAAAGAAGCCCCGTGTTATTCTCCAGATTAAGTTTTCCTTAGTTTTTTAGTTCGAATATGGCGCTCCGATGCCTTGCTTACCGTTTCGGGCCGTCCCTGGCTACGGGGGAGCAAGGAAGGTCAACTGTACCCGGGCGCAGCATCGGCCAAGGGGCGCTAAATGGTATATGAAAGCTACCTAGTTGCATTTTTAAAAAATATGAGGGGGCGCAAAATCTTCAGTTGTCAGGTGGAAACGAGATTTAGTCATTTGCTGTGGGACAGAGAAACTGTTATCTCAGCTTGTTTCCATCCCAGATTCAAACTATTCTGAATTGAGGAGGAGAAGAAGACCGAAGCCAAAAAAATGGATGGAGGAATACCTCCAGAATATGTTTCCGACAACTTCAGATATCAGTATCGAGGATCAGCCCATGGATGATGACTTTTCTGGTTTTTTTAATTTCTCTTTCGCATGCACTCGAAATAGTTACGAGGAAGAACTTACAAGGTTCTTGTCAGAGCCAATTAAACCCCTATCTTCGCTTTCGGCGTAGACGTATATGAAAGAAGCCTTCAAAAAAACTAACACTGGCGTGCCGTCCAGTGCATCTGTACAAAGATTGTTTTCGATTGCATTGGACGCATTTTCTCCTCGACGATCATGTTTGGCGGATAACAATTTTGAGATCCAGCTCTTGTTAAAATTTAATAAACATGTTTTTGAATAAATTTATGTGGTTTTTATTTTATACTAGAGGCATGGCAGTCTTCCATGAATATGTTGAAATTCTGCTTTCTTTCGTTAAAATTTTAAAGTGTCTATTATATTTAAATTATTAGGTTTTCTGTGTAATAATTTTCAGAATTTAATACGAAAATATGAGAATTTCTATTAATAATTAATAGTTTGTAAAATCCTTAGAGACTTATCTCTGTCTTAGCCTTAAAATAACAATATAATTCTATAAAATTCTTTTATACCTAACACAAAGAAAAAGTTGTGTTGATGATAATAACTTTTAAAATTTCTTTAACATATATAGAGGATTTTTTTAATGCAATGTTTTAAATAGATATATCGCGAATTTAATTAGTAATTGTTTTCATTATTTTATAATATGCATATCATATGTGATGTTTTCAATTAAAACAATTATACAATATTACATGGTTCACACGGGTCATTCGTCATAAATCACTAATTTGGTAAGTCATGAAAAAAGGCCTTTATACTCATTAATTTTGATTTGTGCTCAAGAAACTAGAATGTTTGTACAACATGAAAGGGGTCTCAAAACGGGGCCTTTTTTTCCCGTTCAGACATCCATTTTTATTATTATATTTTTAAAAACTTTTTTAGTTCTCATGATTTTTCTCATGCTTTCAGAGCTCACTTTCCCAATTTATTTTTATCATAGAGGTATTAAAACTTAATTAGTTTCAGCAATACTTCAATAATTAGCAGTAGTTGCCAGTAGCGTATATATAGGCTTCCATTTCGGGGGGAGGGGGACGATTCGGTATTTTAAACTTTATTGTTCTAAAGTTAAAAGAAATGTTTCAAAATAGCTATTTTTTAATAATTGCTTTACATTTTCGGAGGGGGCCCGCCTCCCCCTGCTCAAATACTCGCCTGGTAGTTGTTTATTAGAGCAATAGTTTTTTCTAATTAAAGGCGAAAAGGTGCCCGGGGTCTTTCGTGCGTCCACCAAAATCTGCAGCGCTCAACGCTACAAGGAAACCACCTTTTAATAAACGCGTTCTTTGGACGCGAGAGACACCCGCTGAGGTCATTAATCACGCTGGACGCGAGTAGAAAACCAAGGCTTTAGATATCGATAGTTTTCTCTAATTAGGATATAAATATCCTTAAATATGAATGTAATGCAAAGTGAATCTGTTAGCAAAATTTGTCTCCTAAAAGTAGCGAAAAAGTAGCGAAGTAGCGACTACATTTTAAAAGTAGTGTAGCTAACTACATTTGTCAAAAAGTAGTTGTAGTTGTAGTTAACTACATTTTTCGAAAAGTAGCGGTAGTTGTAGCGCGCTACAAAAAAAAAGTAGTTTTTCCCACCACTGCCTTTTTTCTTAAAACTACACCACTGTTTTTCTTTTTGTGTGTGTGCAGGCTCTACGAGAGGGGGCAGACGGGGCGACGCCCCTGGGCCCGTGTTCAGCCAAAGTGCGTCCGCTAATTTTTTTAGAATGTGTTACGAATTTCATTTATAGATCCGTAATTAAAATCTTTATTTTAAAATAGACTAAATTTTGAATACATAATTCTAGAATGATATAAACGGCAGAGATGTTAATTCGACCATTTAAATATTAGTATTTTTACAACCTTCGATACATAGCATTAAAAGTACCATTGCATATAAGAAATACTTCCCTCCCACTCTTTCCATTTAGCATTTATATGAAAACCTATTAAAAAGAGACAGTTTCACACACACAAAAAAAAAAAAATTCCTTCCGTCCATGTAAATCCATGTCTAGTCTTTTACCAAG
>JAWZYV010019577.1:0-24442 GCA_038373885.1 Cheiracanthium punctorium
ATATTTATAGGAATTTTGGTAAAATGTAAACCAGTGGAAGACCTGCAGTTTCGGATAAAAAATTGCTTGTCGGTTTCCCATCGGCGAAATGGCTCCTCTGGATCACCTCTATGCATGAATAAAAATTCATCTATTGCAGAAAATCAAAAGTGCTCTTGCCGATGTCTTAATTCGATGAGTTAACGATGAGTGGATGAACGCCCATGCAGAAAACAAGCAGTCATTGCTACTAGGGAGTGTACCGTATTTGCCTTCTCTGGTCCATAAAACCCTTCTTTAAAAATTCAAATCTATACTAAGAACATCTAAACTACTATACTAAGAACAAATTGTTTTACTATCATTGTCAGGCATATTCTAACTATATTTCTCCTTTTTAATAAACTACAGGGTTTGCTATTTTCTGGCCCAATAGAGAAGATATCACCAAGCCAGTTCCAGTTACGGGGCCTTATTTTTTGGAGCCAAACTGGGCATCCAAATCCATGATCCAAAATGGCAAACCTTGGTGACAAGGTTCAGCATTGTATTCTCCCCTCCCCCGCTGTCTGGTAGCCCTGTTGAAAGACGCAATGAAAACGTGTCGATGAAATATCGTGTCCAAAGAAATGTCTACAAATTAATGTCGACAGAAAATATCCGCATGAACAAAAAAACGCTCATAGTGCAAATTAAAAAGTTCCCCCGTTTTCCGCTCGACTACGTTTGTCATTGATTACTAACATACCAGGTATAGAAATATGAAAACCGAATTTTCCGCTAGATGGCACTAGCCATCCTTTTAGACCGCTTCCACTGCGCCATTATCTCCCTCTAACAGCCGACGAAGATTTTCAACACACACACAACAACCCAAGTTCCACAGACTGGTATATTTTTGTATAACCTTAAACACGTCGAGTTTTGTGCCTACGTACTACGATTTGCGGACAACATTGGTTTTCTGTTATCATTGGAAGAAAGCTGCAGCAGAATCGCATCGAATGCTTGTCGAAGCTTACGGTGAACATGCTCTTGGTAAGACAAAAGTGTTTCGAGTGGTTAAAAAAATTCAAAAGTGGCGAATTCGACCTGAGAAACGAAGAACTGACCGCTACCAACAGCAAATGATCGATTTAAATTGAGCAAAACGACCTGAATATGGCAATAAAGGCAAGACGAAGTCATTTCGCTCCACGATCGTGCCCCTTCACACACAGCCCAACGGGTCAGGGAAACGATCGAGGCGTTCAGTCGGAAAATGCTAACGCATGCGGCATATTCCCCAGACTTGGCTCCGTCCGATGATCATCGATCTGTTTGCATCACTGGGACACGCTCTCGCTGAACAAAGCTTCAATGCGTACGAAAATGGCTGGATGTCTGGTTCGCTGCAAAAGAAGTTTTTTTTTTTTTTTTTTTTTTTTTTTTTTTTTTTTTGTTGTGTGTGTGGGGGGGGGGGGGTGTATAAATAGCAAAGGAGGATTATTTTGAATGAAACACTTTTTATCGTTTTCAATCGGACGTACAATTTTTACAAAAAATTTCGGGTTTCATACTTCTACACCTCCCTAATAGCACGGAACGTCACAATGAGGACGCCGTGACGTCACTGTGAGTCACATTGGTCGCAGTCACACTGGTGACCCTAAGTGACGTCCACTGGAAGCCACAGTGTGACTTGCCAGTGACAATAGCTTGTGATTTCTTTGTGACGTCACCGTGACGGATCGTTTGTGACGTCTTGCGACTTTTTGCAATTTTTGCTACTTTTGCAAGCACCATGCGACTAAATTTCATGACTTTGCGATATTGCTACTTTCTCGCTACTTATTTTGATTTTGTGAATTTTAAGTAATTTTGAGAATTTCTCAAAAGTAAATGTTTTTTTCAGTTTTATATCAGTGGAACATTTAAGTCACAGTGCTGTGAATGGGACGGCGGTGTAACGTCGCATTGAAGTCACAATTTCGGTGCACAAGTCACAGTGTGACTTCATGGTGACGTCACGTTGTGACGTTGCCGCGGAAGGACATTAAACAGTCAAGGCGACTTATTTGTAACTCATTCGCGACACCCCGTGACGGTCTTGCACGTCGCATTTAGGTCACGGTGCTATTAGGACTGTTAGGTACGATATTCTTCCATAGGGCGCACTACTCACCATGCCATGACGCAAGCCCTCTCCTTGTCTGTTATGGGACGATCGTCCAAGTAGCACAGGTTCTTCTGAAAGAGACAAAGAACTCCATTAGGACGACAGTTTCTTGTCTATGGAAGGCGAATGCAGCAACACTCACTCGTTGGAGTGTCCTTGTAGAAGGACTATAAATAAATGAATACCTGCCAGCATTCTTGAAAAAAGGAATCCTGTATATTTAGACGGCGTAGCGACATTTTTGTCGTTCTAGAAATTTATGGGGGGGAATGGGCATTTTTCTTAAATACAATCACGAAACGAATTTTTAAAAATTAAAACGAACCTATAGCTGGTCATAGATTTGATATTAATAATGACAAACATTAATAACGAATCATTTAAAGATGAGTCTGCACAGGTTCTTACCAGTGTGAGAGTACCTTTCATTCATTTTAATCCATATTTTTTTTAATTATCATAACAAATTCTGCCTTTTTTAATTTGAGAAGTTGTCATTTGCATTGCCTGTTGCTCATAAAATTCACGAACAGATTTTTTATGCGGCTCTTTTATTAGGTAAAATTCCAACTTGAAAAAAATCATAAGTGTTTTTAATCATCATAAATCTGTAAAAATAAAATAAAATGCAGGCCAACTTTTAAGGCTGTGACAATGAAGATTAAAATAAAGGAATGTTCAAGAAAAAACAGTCATTGACAAGAAGGATGGAAAAAGATTCAAACTGAATGCTTGAGCATAATTTTCAGAACAATTTTCCCGTTCGTTTAAAATAAATTAATTAAGTAAGTAAAAATCCAGAAATTACTTGCTCGAAAAGTCTGGAATTCTGGAAATTTCCGGACCACAAAAACATATCTACCCATTCCCTACCCTACTGCATTCCTGGTAAATTGTTAAAATTTTCTCATACCTAATAAAGGGATTTTTTTTTTTTCAAAATTTACAAAAAATTGGAAGATTGTTAATGGAAACCGAACCGCGAGAGATCAGAAGAAATGACAGAAATACGGGAGTTTCCCAGAAAATCCAGGAGGGTATAGCATTTACATACATTGCATATTGTGTGTTTGTATAGCATACATTACGTATTGTGTTTTTTATATTATAGCATGTATAGCATTTACATTCCTGCCAACACAAGCAGGTATGTAAATGCTATACAAACACACAAGTTTCGATGGACAGCATTATTTTGCAATTCTTTGTAACATAAGTAGAGATTGCAAAACTTTATGAAATAACCATTGTCTGAAAATGAACTTAATTATGGTGTTTCAGCAGCGGATAAGCGATGTGGAAAAACGTGTGTGTTGGAGTGAACGATAGAATGAATCAGGCAGAAGCCATACAGCAAATATAAGAGGTAGATCTCTGTGGCAACCTTAAATTGAGGCACTTGTCCCAGGAGCTTGAATCTCACGCGTGTCATTTTTGCATGCCCAACTCTGCATGCAATTCAAGATCTGTGAATTATCGGGAAAATTATCGTTAAAGCTAGTAATTTTTCAGCAAATACGAATATATACAGCGAAATAGAATTCCCTCCTCTTTTTAACCCATTTGTGCCTGGATATTTTTGCGACTTTCATCGATTTTTACTGATAACAGAAATAATAGATAAATTTCTGATGTCAACTTCTAGAACAAGGGATGATTCCTTTTAAAATCATTACGCATAAAAATCGAAATATCAACATCCTACTTGGTCATGTTAAAATATTTTGTAGAGTTGAGGCTCAATACTCATGAATAAAGGCTAGGAAAAATAAATAACGTTTTCGACTAATAGCGAAAATGCCGTCCCAAAAAAGGGACACTAGGCATAAATGGGTTAATTCTTCAAATTCAAAACGTTTCATTGACTTTAACAATTCTAGATGGGTCCTTCGTATTGCTCCTTACAAACCCGAGAAGCTTGTCCCAAACTGACATCATGACTCCTAATACAGAGCAAGTAGAAGAGAAGCTTATGAGAAAGAACTATCTGGAGGATTTTCAACAAATAATAACAACAACAATAAAAGGGCCCCTTACTATTCCGACGATGAAGTTCTTCCTGTAGTTCTTCATGTGCCTGAGAACAGGATTGCCCATCATGTTCAACACTCGCTGCAAAACAGAGAAAACACATCAACAAAGAACAAGATTTAAGGGCTCTATTCTGCCACGTTCGTTTAAACGAATGTTCAGATGTGTAACATCCAATGGACGTCATTCGCAACCTGCTAATGTATGTTGGTATTCTGCAAAGTACGGAAGAGATTCAGGTACAGATTCTCAATACTGAATGTTTACATCTAGCATACGTTTTGAATTACACTACTGCGCCAAAAGTATTGCAAGTTTGAGAAATCTAACCGTCGTTTCAAGAATAAGCCCAGAAAAGTGAACAGAAAATTTGACAGGTTTAAATATTTTGGAGAATTTATGTAGTACAATTGGAAAGAATACATACGAAAATTACCGAAAAACAAAATGAGACCTTTAGGAACCCATTGTTTAGGTTGGCACCCTGAAACACCGAAAGAAGCGTTGTAAAACATTTAGGATTCCCTATCTAAAAGAGTGGCTGTTGGGATCCAAGTCAAGTCTGCTCGGCAACATAATAAAGGATCTTGAGTTCAATCGCATTTATTTATTATCCTTTTTTTGATGAATAACTTGAAATTAATTCTTTATTTCATTTTATTCCGGCGAGCTAAAATGGATCACGATTTCTATAATAGCCTCTATATTTTTTATGCTATTTTTTCAATCAATTCAATAATTATTTTTCTTCTTTAACTGAATGCTATCTTGTCTTCGAAGTTATTCATTTAACATGTTGACATTAAAAATATCCATTATATTGATTTTTAATTTTGACGGGGGAGAGGGAGCTTTATCTTGAAAAGGGTTAGATTTCTGAATCTTGCGAAACGTGACATCCAATGACATACTTTTGGCCAGTAGTGTACGTCACAAATCCGAACGCTCGCTTAAACGAACGTGGCAGAATAGACCCCTAAGTCGATGTCTACTGTGTACGCCACATAGGGGCAACCTCCCGCCAGCGGGCTGGATGGGACCCGCCACTGATTTTGATCCGGCATACGGAACCTATCAAATCCATATAAACCATTCAAACTCCCAACATCCCCAATTTCAGGATTTTTTTCAATTTGCGCTCAAAAAAAAAAAAAAAAAAGAAAAAGAAAAGAAAAAAAAAAGAAAAGAATCGGGGACAAAATTTTAATCATAACTATCTCTCCTCAATTTTTAAGAAAATCAATCCTGTTTTCTTCATTTTATGAATGCCAATAATGCTTCCGTTGAATAAATAGAAGCTAACTTGAGAAGAGCATTCAATTTATAAAATGTACCCAATTTTTGTTTCAGGACTAGGGAGACACCCCCGTCGATCAGTCCTCAATTCTTTGTTCAGAATTCTGATAACCTAATATTGCGAAAATGTTCTAAGAACCCAGATTTCCCCACCCAATTCGTTCAATTTCCCTCCCCAGTGCAACAACACTTCTGCGATCTGCCTGCTGAAAATCGTTCAAGTTGGCAAACCAGCCGCTTTATTCCTCCGCAAAATTCCAAAATTGGGCATAAAGTATTTTGTGGTCGTAAATCCTTATACTCTTTTACCTTCTAAAACAATTTATTTTCACCCTTTTTTCGCATGCAGACGATATTTGGTTTAAAAAGGAGGATTCACAGGACGATTCCGTGATTTTTTACGATTCAAGAATCTCTATCATTTCATGGGTCATGCGGCCGAAAACAGCCAAGCATGGTAACCACCATGCTTTTTTTTTCGGTTTTTATATGCTGTTTAAAGTAATTCGAAAATTGAAATTTAAATCAGCTGGCAGTCTCTGAATATTCCCCGATTTTTTAATACCTCGCACGGGCCATCGTGACTCTTCTACCGGGCCTGCTTGTGCACTTCGATGAGTCATCCAAAGAGGCCTATGGACGTTTCCTCATTGGTCAGATTCGGCTGTTGGATGACGTATCTAAGTTCTGGAACCAATAAGCGAGCATCCGTAGGCCTCTTTGGATGACTCATCGGAGTGCACCAAGCAGGGCCGGTAGAAGAGTGACGATGGCCCCGCCTCGCATGGAATATTTTTCCTGTGTCCTCGAAAGCAAATTCTGAAGTAATCCTATAATTTGCGAGGACGTCGAAATTTTAATGACTGTGTCATTTTATCTCTCAACACTCTTTATTGAAAAATGCGACATAATTTTACATGTATTTAAATACTATTAGTTCACAACAGCTTGAATCTATTTCGTAAGCAGTAGAATAGGCTTCGCATGTATTTTTTACATATATTTCAATACTATTCGTTCACAAGTCCATGAATATCGTTTTAATATGGACATCATGAAACTAAAAAATGAGGGTGGGGGGTTCAGGGGGATCTCCCCCTGACGAGGCTCGAACAGCTGAATTCTGTTTTTTTTTTTTCTCTTTACATAGGACCGTCATGGAAGAAAGCAATCCTATGTTGGATTGCAATCCTATGTTTCTCTTGGATTGTGTTTTACCTTTAAGATCTTTACTTTTTGATTCAGCCTCTTCATTTTTTTCGGGGCACTTTAGGTACTAGGCCGTCGACCGCACTCAAAAGTTTCATCATTCTGGTGGTCAAAGCACGGACAGCTGGTTCGATTGAGAAAGAGGACGTATTAGACAAGTCATGAGCTGTCTCATTCATGAAATCATGGCTCGCGCTAGACTTCAAAATCTGCGAGTCATGCTGACTCGCAGTCAATAAAAGTGAGACTCAATTTTTGAAAACTGCGAGTCAAAGTCAAAAAACTAGTTTTTCTTTTTAATCTAAGAAAGAGAAAATAAAGACGTTCATTTTTTCTCATATAATTATTAATTTTCGCCTACATATTGATTTCTCAGACATGAGTAGCATAACTTTTTCAAATACAAATGTTAAAATAGTGATGAAAAATCAACAGAAAAAGAAGGAAAAAAATATTATAAAATTGTATGCGTGCATAAACTGCACATTTCTAGTTAGCTTTTTTTTCCCATACACAATGAAATTTCAAAGTCCTGTTAACTACTTAAGAATAACTGAATCGAATTTCGCATTTTTAATAAAATATTTTACATAGCATTAAATTATGAATATTTTATTCTTTATCTACATATTTTCTCTGTTTTACATTCTCAAAATATTGAATGCTTTCTCCAAAAGAAAATTCTGTTAATGGTATGATATTTAGAGTCATTAAATTAGACAGATTTTCATCTTTCAATGCAGTTCTGTAGCATTTTTAATCCTGTTTCGGACGCTGAATGCTAGTTCACAACAAGCACTGTTAAGAGGAATTCAATCATCACGGCTGCTCCATTCGAAGCCAGCGCTCCAATTTTATTGGTAGAAATGCCACGATCTTTCCATACTTCTTCAATTTTCTGCACAATCGTTTGTGCTTCACCATTTTGAAGAAAAAAGAAAAACGAGAGAGAGCAAACGTCGTTATGATATCCGCCTGAAATTTTGCGAGTTAGTGTTGTCACTTACGTGACAATTCTAATACACTTCTTGTACTTTTAGCAGAGTGCAGTGTTGCAGAGTGATAAGCAATAGAAGACAAAAAAATTCAACAGCAATTCCATTTATTTACTTGTTTCCAGAATATTACATTGCTTAAAGTAACTCAGCACAAAATATCAAAATTAAAAACAGCAGGGCAGTTAAAAAAAATTTTTTTCAATACTGGACTATTAAAAACATTGTGTAAACATTAAAAATTAGCTTAGTAACAACTTTTTATAGTCACCGGTTTCACATTACACGTTAAGTAACACCTCTTACGGCACAAGCAAAAACAAGCTAACCCAGCTCTGCAGCAGCCTAAGACATCGCCGAAGCAGCCGTATTTATACGGGAATTGCCGGAAGCGCGGAGCAGAGAAGCTTCCGTACAGGTCCGCGATTCGCCGGAACGGGGCGAGAGGATACAGTGATCGTCCGAGGAGCGCCGCCTAGCGGCGAAAGGTAGAACCTTCATTTCGGACGAAAATCTCGGCCGAGAAGGTTGTGTTTTGAACACACGCAACGATTGCGTAATCGCTAAGATCGACTGCGTAATAGCTTAAACGTGGACAAAAGTTATTTAAATATTAATGGGACTTCTGTTATGTAGTTATGTTTTTAAGAAAGAAAAAAGGTAAGCAAATATTTCAGGAGGTCTTTATAAGGGGCGGGAATTTACTTAACTTTGAGTTTTGTCCTAACAGTTAGATTTGAGTCGCAGTTTCTAAAAGTGAGAGTCATATTTTTCAAAAAATATCGATTTACGCGTAAAATGCGAGTACGCGCGAGCCCTGCATGAAATACACTCGCATCCGACACTCGAAACAGAGAACTGAACAATTGTTGAGCATTCTCGGATCTTCATCAGACAGACTTGGGCAGAGAAAAGCGATTGGAGAAAAACGTCGGCCGTGTCATACGTAAGTACCTTCACGAAGGTAAATGTATAGGAGGGGACACTTCACTTAGAAAGTTGGATAACGCCGTTGTTGCAAACAGATGGCGCTACGCACACACTGGATAACTGCGCATCTCAGGTTGTTTATATTTCCATCGAAGCGAAGTCAGTGGAGATCGTTGAATTAGCAGAACTTCAAAAAATTAAATACATAGACTTATGAACCTGATATATAATAATTTCTGGCTTCAGATGTGTTTTAATAGCATAATTGTCTTAGAATACTATTTCGTAATGAATATAGGCAATAATTTCGAAGCGAAGTCATATTATGTGTGTAATGTCGTACTATCATTTTGTCCAAAAGCTGTATTTTAAGAAATAGTTGTAAATTTAGAAGAATATAGTATGTGTGAATGGAATTTTTAAAAAGCGTTTATTTATAATGACGATCACACTCAAACAAGCAGTATTGACAATTATTTCATGCTGTGAAAAATTTTAAGGCAGCTTTAAATGGGCGCTAAAAAATTCATTATTAAATTCAATGTTACATAAAGAACTCAGTCATGAATTCAAAGCCATTTTCTGGTGTAAATATAGACCGTGGCAGACGAAAACTTCTTTTCTGTAAGCCACGATAGACGCACTACACCACGAACAAATATAAAAATATTTTAATAATCTTAAGATAGAACATTTTTTTCTCCTTCTTTTATTCATTTGTGACTAAGGCAACCATGTAAGCAAAAGGGAAAAAAATAATTTAAATTGAGTGCTCGCAATCATAATCTCGTTCACTTGCTAGGTCGGAAAATTAAAAATAAGTAAAATGAGTTATTAATCAGCACGGGAAATGCTTTTTCTTTTGCCGCTAGGTTCGCTGCACGTCACTCGATTTCCAATGTTTACATAATTGAAACTTATTTGGGGTACCAAAAATCTAGCATAGCAACTATGGAGAGTATCCACTCCTATAATATATCTCCGTGGTACCTTTTACCTTTCTGTCAAAATACTGTTTTATGGAAGCGGTCACTCACCAGTGCGTCCATGGCCGCGAACACGTCCAGCACGGCGGGGTCCTCTATGTCGTTGTGAGAGAGGTCCAGCACGGACAGCGTCCGGCACTGCCTCAGGTGATCCAGGTCCGGCACGGTGCGCAGCTTGTTGTGGCTCAGCTGGAGGGTGCGGAGGGAAGGGAGGCAGCCTGCGTCACGTGAAAAGGAGGAGAATCAATATCGTTTATCCCTCCAAACCAAGAAAACAACAAGACGTCACGTGACAAGCAAGTAGCTTTCGTAATGTGCAGTAGAACTCCAATTATCCGAACTCCGACTATCCGAATCGCTGATTATCCGAATCACTTTGAGTTTCAGGGAAAAAAGAAACTGCGACGGAAACGCACTGCTTTCGCAAAATGATTCTGTCTACGCGTGCTATTGTCCCGCCCTCCGCGAAGTTAGTGTAGGCGCAGCGCGAGCAATGACTTTCAATAACAGAACGGTTCGTGCAAACTGTTCTCTTGTGCAGCACTTGTAAGTACGCTTAACATGCAAGCGTGTTGTGTTTTCAGTTAGTTAATGAAAAGCTCTTTTTCTTTAAAGAATAGTTTTTTTTCCACCCATTTTCAGCATACATTCACTCTCACAGTAATTCATTAAAATAGATACTAAGCCTCCTTGCCGGAAAAAATCCAGTTATCCGAATGGGGTCCGGTCCCAATGGATTCGGATAGTTGGAGTTCTACTGTACTTCAATAGAGCATTTCCGGGTGGCGTTTCAGTGACATCACCAGAGTGACAGCCTATCTTACTGCACATCCTTTCTGCGCAGATTCTCCCGCTGTCTTTCTATTGTATTCAATCCACAGAAAAGGTACTCTATATTGTTACGAATTTCTGGGTTTTTCTGCCCATTAACTATCCAATATAGTTTAAAATTCATATTCTAAGAGTCCAATTAATTAAATTTTGCACTTTGTTGCACTGAAATCGGCGGTTAAACCGGAGAGGTACTCTAACGAACTTGACTGAAATATTTTTATTTTCACCCAGTTGGTCATCTACTACGCTAACTATGGCGGGGGCTGCAGCCCTCTCAGCCCCCCTCTCTGGCTACGCCCCTGAACGAAGTTCTCAAACGTACGTACAGTCTCGTAATACCCGCAATAAAAAGTCAGGTTTAAATTAAAATACTGCATCTTATATTACTATATGAAAACAAAATACACAATAGGAATGTTTTGAAATATTATTAGAACAATTTAGACAATTTACATATTGACGTACAAAATATCTATTTTAATATCAAAAAACTTATCTTTGTAACGTACACTCATGTCCATAAATTAAGGATAATGAAGTTCAGGCAAAGAAAGACAAAGAAGCAAAACAAATTTGACTTATTTGTAAAGTCTATTTATTAAACAAAAAGTAAAAAGCAAAAAAGATGCTATATGTTTGACATAATTAATAAAAATTGCAAGTTTTACTCCCTTGACCCAATTTCAAAAAAGAACCTATTTACAAAAAACAGTATAACATGGTTAGTAGGATGGTTAATACGGAGTATGTCTCCCGGACGATGCAATGCAGGCCTGACAACGCCTAGGCATGCTGAGTATCAAATGATCAATCTGATCTTGGGGAATATTACACCACTCATCAAGCAATGCACTCCGAAGTTCCGGTAGACAGGTGGGAGGGGGTTGACGGGCTGCAATTCGTCGGCCAAGCATATCCCACACATGCTCTATTGGATTCAAGTCCGGTGAGTATTGCTGGCCAATGCACACGGGTGATATCCTCCGATTGAAGGCATTCGTCTACAATGTTTTGCACGGTGAGGACGGGCGTTGTCATCCATAAACACAAATTCAGCACCCATGGCGCCCCGAAACAAACGTACATGTTTGTTCCAGAATGACATCCCGATAGATGTGACCTGTCATCGTTACACTCTGAACATGCAGGTCAGTTCTGGAACCAAGAATAATTCCTCCCCAAACGAGCCATCCTGCACCACCGTAACGGTGTCTTTCAATGGTATTCTCTTGGTGGTAACGGGTAACCTGGCGCTCTCCAGATGAATGTCCGGCGAGAATCAGACTCCAAACTAAACCTGGACTCGTCGGAAAACATCACACAAGACCACTGTTGCGGTGTCCACAATGCATGCTCTCTACTCCAGGTTAATCGCAGGCGACAGTGAGTTGCGGTAAGTGGAACACATCTGACAGGCCTACGAGCATATAGACCAATGTGCCCTAAGCGTCTGTACACGGTCTGCCTTGAAACTGTCGTACCGGTAGCTGAAGAGAGCTGACGAGACAGGTCTGATGCTGTACTCCGTCTGTTTCTTTTGGCAGTAACTGCCAAATAGCGGTCCTCATTCGGCGTTGTAACTCGGGGGCGACCTGTGCTGTAACGTCTACTCACATTACCATCCTCTTGGAATCGTTGCCTAAGCCTGGTGATGACACTCTGTTCCAAGTTCCTCGGATACTTCCTCTGTTCCAAGTACCTCGGATACTCATTCCAAGTTCCTCGGATACTTCCAGCTGGGTACGTCCACATTCCAGTCGTCCGATAATTCTGCCACGTAAAACATCATCCAAATGTCTCCTTTGTGCCATAACTATGCGGTTTTTGCACTGTAAGGCTTTCACAGTGCTTGTGAACAATTTTACTTCTTTGCCACCATTCCTTATATACCCCTCTCGTCATTGTGACGTACCATCCACGCCATCTGGTGGTTTAGTGTAATTTGCATATTCTTCTTCAAGATGTGTGTGATCATTCCACAGGTGAAATTTTTATTTTAGAGATCAATTTCTGTGTGATTCTGAATTATCCTTAATTTATGGACATGAGTGTATATTAACTACCAGGACAGAGGCTTATTGGATAAAAAATATTAATAATAAAACTTATTAAATTTAAAATACGGGACAACTTACACACTTACAACATTAGACGTTCAACGTCAATAGAAAAATACTCATTTTTAAGAGAGATGGAAAAAAGATTGAAATTAGGATGCTCACAAAACGTGCGATTGATTTTTGTAAGATTAAATTCCACAGATTTACAAATGTTTGCAGCACATGAAAAATTTAAAAATAGGCGCAAAAATTTCCGAAAACGATCTTTTTGCAACGCATTATCATTCATTGGGCGTAATTTGGCGCCAGTGGAGCACCTGGCACATAGGTTACGGTATACGGTTCCGCAGCAGTCCTGGGGCCCTACCACGATGTTATCGAGACCCGGATAGTCCAATTCTTCGGATCAACAGCTGCGACCGTCCATTGGGTGCTACCACGAATTGAGCATGTAAAAGAAGTGAGAATTTTTATACCTGTTAACCGACAGTGTCGGAACTGGGACCGATTAACCCATCCAACATTGCTTTCTCCCCTTTTTCTACAATTTCTCTAACGAGGGCATTGTCTTCAGAGGGGTTAAGGGACACCGATCCAGGAAGGGGTGCATTTTCTTTTACAGGGAGGGAAACACAAGCTTGCCGAAGAAAGTGGGAGAACATAACACTCCATCATACACACAATTAAAAAAAAACCCATCCATCTTCTACTCTCCGTTATCGGAATGCAAGTTTTCGCCCTCATCTGACCTATCGGAGAAAAACAGCATTATTTCCTATAGTGAATCCAACATCGGAACGATTTCGACAGCTTCGTGGTAGCGCATAGACAGTTTTTCTCTCGGATTGTGACGTCATGCGTCGCGAAGGCTTGATGGATCCGGTACGGAAAGCTTTTCGATCCCATCGTGGCACAGCCCCAGGCGAGAGAGAGAGAGGTTGTCACCCTCCCGAGCGCTGACCCAGTTTTGCGCCTATAAGCAACGCCCCTGGAGAGGAAAGCCGCGGCGCTTACTTGTGACGTCACACCGAGTAGGTAAAGCAAAGCGTTACCATTGGGTTTCTCCTCCTTCCCACGGTGCGGGAAGGAGGAGAAACCCAATGGTAACGCTTTGCTTTACCTACTCGGTGTGACGTCACAGGTACGCGCCGCGGCTTTCCTTTCTAGGGGGCGTTGCTATAAGCCAGGAGGGAGATGGATCATAGATGAGGGGATTTACTCACAGATGTTGTCGATTTCTCGGATACAGTTCTTGCTGAGGTTGAGCGTGTCCAGTTGGGTGAGTCCCTCCAGGTTCTCCATCTTGCAGAGCAGGTTCTGCTGCAGGTAGAGGCACCTGAGCTCCCGCAGGTGCCCCAGGTTCTCTATGCGCCGGATGCCGTTGCTCTCGAGCCACAGGCTGCGCAGGCCCGTGTACTCATCCAGGTTCTCGATGCGGGTCAGGCCTGCAAAAAAAAAAAGGAGGAGTGTTGATCGAACAATATTCATTCCGTGCGAAGAACGGGTACTTCAGCAAGTAGAACTATAAAAGGTACTTACCACCGTTTTCAATAGAGTACGTAAAACAGTAACAAAAAAAAAAATCTGGAGTGACTCCACTCGACTTTCCGAACACTTACGATTAAGATCATGACCCAGCATTTAAATAAATTTTAATCGATGAATCATTCAGCAAAAATTCTTAGATTTTTCAATTTGAGCTCAATCGAATGTACCGTTTAAAAGCTTGCGCACTTTCAAGAATGTCCCCCCATAGGCCATAATGTGAAAGAAATCTTTGTCGTAGCCCTGTAGGAAAACTATAAGTCCTATACACATCCAAATCAATACCGGTCTCACGACGGTGATTTATAACATATATACCCAATTTGAGCTCCATCGAATGCGCCGTTTAAACGCTAGTGCACTTTCAAGAAATTCCCCCCATAGGCCATAATGTAAAAGAAATCTTTGTCGTAGCCCTGTAGAAAGACTATAAGTCCTATACACACCCCAATCAATACGACGGTCCGTTATGACCTATATACCCAATCTGAGCTCTATCGAATGCCCGTTGAGGTGCTATCGTGTTCACTCACATACACACATACTCATCAAAATAGCATACATGAATTCGAAGACCTCCAAAACGTGTCATAATCCCCAATCTCGATGTCGAATTTTTTCATGATTACAATGCTTTCCTTATAGGGTACATGGTCGGAAAGTAAAAAAAAAAAAGAAAGAAACAAGAAAGAACCCATGTAAGTATCGTACCAATTGCTACATATTTAAGACAGCTGGAAATAGGCGATATTACTTAATAAATAACAAATAATGAGTTACTCATTATTAGTTCGTAAGAAAAAATTCAAGGTTAAATTTACTAAATTCACATACGGAATAGATCTTTTTTAATAAAAATCTGGAGTGAGTCCATTCGACTTTCTGAACACTTACGATTAAGATCATGACCAAGCATTTAAATCAATTTTAATCGATGAATCATTCAAACATATATACCAAACTGAAGCTCAATCGAATGCGGCATTTAAATGCTAGCACACTTTCAAGAATTTCCCCCATAGGCCATAATGTAAAACAAATCTGGGTCGTAGCCCTGTAGAAAAACTATAAATCCTATACACACCAAAATCAATACCGGTCTTGCCATGGTGGTTTATAACCTATATACCCAATTTGACCTCCATCGAATGCTCCGTTTAGGAGTTATCGTGTTCACTCACACTCACACACACACATACATATCGTAAAAATCTGGAGTGACTCCACTCGACTTTCCGAACACTTACGATTAAGATCATTACCAAGCACTTAAATAAATTTGAATCGATGAATCATTCAAACATATATACCAAATTGAAACTCAATCGAATGCACCGTTTAAACGCTTGCGCACTTTCAAGAATGTCTCCCCATATGCCATTATGCCATAACATGAAAGAAAGTTTTGTCGTAGCCCTTTAGGAGAACTATAAGTCCTATACACACCCAAATCAATATCGGTCTTAGGATGGTGGTTTATAACATGTATACCCAATTTGAGCTCAATCGAATGGACCGTTTAAACGCTAGCGCACTTTCAAGAAATTCCCCCCATAGGCCATAATGTAAAAGAAATCTTTGTCGTAGCCCTGTAGAAAAACTATAAGTCCTATACACACCCAAATCAATACCGGTCTTGCGACGGTGGTTTATAACATATATACCCAATTTGAGCTCAATCGCATGCCCCGTTCAGGAGCTATCGTGTTCACTCACATACACACACACACACAACACACACACACACACACACACACACACCACACACACACACACACACACACACACACACACACACACACACAACACACACACACACACACACACACACACACACACACACACACACACACACTACACACACACACACACACACACACACACACACACACACATACACACATACATACATACATCTCGTAAAAATAGCATAAATGAATTCAGAAGACCTCAAAACGTGTCAATACACCTAAATCTTGAAGTCGAATTTTTTCATGATTACAATACTTTCCTTACATGGTACATGTTCGGAAAGTAAAAATAGCATAAATGAATTCAGAAGACCTCAAAACGTGTCAATACACCTAAATCTCGAATTCGAATTTTTTCATGATTACAATACTTTCCTTACATGGTACATGTTTGGAAAGTAAATAGGGGCCAAATCCCTATAGACTCGCTACGCTCGCTTTTCGTAAGAGGCATTCGGTTACTAATAAGGCTTATTCGTAAAAAAAAAAAAAAAAAAAATATCTGGAGTGACTCCACTCGACTTTCCGATCACTTACGTTTAAGATCATGACCCAGCATTTCAATCCATTTGAATCGATGAATCATTCCAACCTATATACCCAATGGAAGCTCCATCGAATGCGCCGTTTAAACGCTTTCAAAAATTTCTCCCCATAGGCCATCCTGTAAAGAAATCTTTGTCGCAGCCCTGATGTAGAGAAACTGTAACTCGTATACACATCCAAATCATACCGTTTGCCGAACCGTGGGCTGGTGGGACAGTCCGATAAATCTTGAAAAGAAAAAAAAACCATCAGTTCCCTCCCCCTACGATCGTGTTTGGATGGCGCTCGGGGCAGCTGCCCCGATTGGCCGGCACCGCCCAGCAACACTCACCTTTGAAATGCAGGTAGAGAGTTTCGTTGAGGTGGGGCGTCGCGTACAGATGGTTTTCCTTGCACACCTTCAGCAGAAGCTGCTTCGTGATCCTGAAAACAACGCAACACTCAGTATTACACATAGAATAGTACAGTAACACCTACGGATGCACCGAATACCCTATTTTGCCGAATACCCGATTAAAATTCTAACCAAATACCGAATACTTGGTTAAAATTTATTAAACTTATTAAACCGTTATTAAACTTTGATTGCAATGATTCATTTAATGAGTTTTTTCTTTAAAAATAATTCATAGGGCGTAAAAGTTCACAAATTAAAATGCTGCAAAAGGTAATATCCAAGTGTGTTTCCTTTATATAGTATTAACTAGCTGAAGTACCCGTCCTCGACGGGTTAGTGAATGCAAATTTCCAAAAAGCAAGAACTTTCGTCAGCATTGTAGGAGTACACAGAATGGATGTAGTATGTTGCCAAAGTAAAGAAAGCGAAGTTATCATTTTTATGTATTGTTAAAATATTACAGGTTAGAGAGTAACTAAGTAATATCATTTCATTCGCTTGAGTCGTAATTATGGGATGCGCGAACGAATATTGACGCATATTGAAATAATTTTCGCAAAATCTCAAAATCTAATCAACATTTTTGAAAAATTGGAAGCCTAGAATTTAAGTTGAGTGACAACCTATCCTGTCACCCAAATTCGTTTCATTCCCTGCAGTCTTTATTTCGTGATGCTGGAACAAATTTTCAGCATTTTAAAACGATTTTCGAAAAATCTCAAAATGTAAGCAAAATATTTTTAAAATTCAACGCCTATAAATTAAGATTAGCAACTACCTATCCTATCACTCAATTTCGTATCATTCGTATGAGTCGTTATTACGTGATGTTTGAAGAAATAGAAACGTATTTTGAGAGAATTTTCACAAAATCTCAAAATCTAATAAAAATGTTTAAAAAATTGGACTCCTATAGTTTATGTTGAGCAACCCTCTATCGTGTGACCCAATTTCATATCATTCGCTTGAGTCGTTATTACGTAATGCGGGAACAAAGATTCACTCAGTTTTAAACGATTTTCACAAAATCTCGAAATCTGATGGATTTTTTTTAATTAGATGCTTATAGTTTAAGGTGAGTGACCACCTATCATTTCACCCAATATCATTTTTTCACCTTTGCAGTTATTACGTGATGCGCTAACACAAATTTACGCAGTTTGAAATGATTTTCGCAAAATTTCAAAATCTAATCAAGATTTTTTTTAATTCGACGCCTATGTTTAAAGTTGAATGACCACCTATCATGTCACTCAATTTCATATCATTTCGCTTCAGTCGTTTTTACGTGATGCTTGAACACATATTTACGCAGTTTGAAAGGATTTTCGCAAAATCTCAAAATCCAATCAGGATTTTTTAAGGATTGGACGCCTATGTTTTAAGTTGAGTGACCACCTATCATGTCACTCAATTTCATATCATTCGCTTCAGTCGTTTTTGCGTGATGCTTGAACACAAATTTACGCAGTTTGAAACGATTTTCGCAAAATCTGAAAATCTAATCAAGATTTTTTAAAAATTCGACGCCTATGTTTTAAGTTGAGTGACCACCTATCATGACACCCAATTTCATATCATTCGCTTCAGTCGTTTTTACGTGATGCTTAAACAAAAAAAGCGTCACGGACAGAATGACAGACAGACAAACTTTTTTTTGAGGGTCGCATCGGATTCCCGGGTGCTTGAAACGGATAGAAATCGCAAAATTTTTGAATTCCAAGAAATGTACAGACAAAAGTCTAATTTTATTTATATAGATAGCTTTTTTAAATATGAGTGAAATGCTGGTCATTTTTTTACCTGCCTATTTTATTTAAAAAATGAGCAGTTCATTGACTTTACCTATTTATGTACACTTAATGTTTTGAGGGGTTTTTTTCCCTGTGACTGTTTCAAATTGAAATCAGTTAGTAAATAGCAAGATTAATGTAATGTGTCATAAGATTTAAGAAAAATTGAAAAGCAACAAAATTCAAATTAATATTCCGAGTGTTTTCTCTTACATTAAAACTAATTTCATTGGGATATTGGTTTTTTGTGTGATTGTGGAATGCTACGTTAAGGCTATCTGCAAAGGATGGAGGGGTGCCTCCGTAGGAGGACTTTCTAAGGGTTTCTAACGCTTATTCAAATTTGATATTAGTAAGTAACCACTTGAATCAGTTTAGTACTATGTTACTATACTACGTCTTTCATTCAGGATATAAAAAATATGTATTTGTTTACCGATGGGTGAATACTTAAATTTGTTTACTATTCGGTAGCCGAATATTTAAGTATACGGCCGAACCGAATATTCAGTGCATCCCTAGACCTCGATATAGAAATACTCGATACAACGATCCATTCCTCTATAACGATCCAACTGTGCGGTCCTGCGGAATCTCCACACAATATATAATCTCCCCTCGATATTATGATATATATCCCTCGAGAACGATCCTTTTATCGGGTCTCTTAAAATCGCGCAAATATTATGAAAAAAATTAAAGGTCTTCTACGGGGTCTCATAAAATTGCATTTATATATAGTGATAACACAACATTATTTGATCTTCGAAATCGCGACAGATTTAACCCTTTGAGGCGCAACCCTTTCCCAATGATGACGACAGCCGGCTGTGCGGCACAGCCAGCTGTCTCGAAAAGGGTCAATCGATCTGTGGCACGCGATGAACGTTTCGATCGTCCGCCCTCTTGCTGGTCGTTCAGTCGAGCGATGGCAGCGGGTGCCCTTTTTTCAGCATGGGGCCATCTATCCGTCTGTTCTCGCATTCTTCCATTTTTCCGCCGATGTCAGTGCTGTTCAAAAGAATCGTGACCGTTTTTTGACGGGAAGTGACGTGCTAAAAAGTAAAGGATTCTCGTGGAGCTACGTCATCCGTCACTATTTTTATAGAAATCCAATCTATTCTTCGTGACTGGCAGCAGTCAAAACGTCAGAGTTGGTTGTTCCCAAAGCGGGAACACTGCGCGTTAAAGGGTTAAGGAAAATACATCGCTAAAATTTGGCTCAAAAATAGTGTTGTCTTGGAACGTGTTTTGCAATCCATGCGTTTGGCATGATTTACCTTTCTTGTTGATTCTTCAGTTGAGTTCAAGAAAAAGGCTGGTACCCGGATATAAAAAAAGAAAACCTGAATGATGAAGCTGTACGATGAAACTCAAGGTATCAGGCTCATAAGCCGGTAAAAGCCTGTTTAGGAGGTGAAATTCTAACATCAATTATGGGATCGATATCGATATTTACCATATCCATTACTACATGGGGATTTTAAATATACATTCCAAAAGAATAAGTTGTAGAGGGAACAAAAAACATTGAAACAATATACGAAGCTCGTATTTCACTCGTAAATTCAAGGTAAGTTACCGTTACCTATTGCATTTACTTGCTGAATTATTTCATTCAGTCTTTTAAGTTTCTTCATCAGGCTTCTTTTTCCCCTCCACGTTACTTGAATTTTAATTTGTAGCATCAGATGAATTTTTTAATGGATTTTTACTTTCCGAACATGTACCATGTAAGGAAAGTATTGTAATCATGAAAAAATTCGAATTCGAGATTTTGGTGTTTTTACACGTTTTAAGGGCTTCTGAATCCATTGATGCTATTTTTACGAGATGTATGTATCTATTTGTGTATGTGTGTGTATGTGTGTATGTGAGTGAACACGATAGCTCCTGAACGGAGCATTCGATGGAGCTCAAATTGGATATATAGGTCATAAACCACCGTCGCAAGACCGGTATGGATTTGGGTGTGTATAGGACTCATAGTTTTTCTACAGGGCTACGACAAAGATTTCTTTTACATTATGGCCTATGGGGGGGATTTCTTGAAAGTGCGCTAGCGTTTAAACGGTAGATTCGATTGAGCTCAAATTGGCTCAAATCGAAAAAATATATTTATAAACCACCATCCTAAGACCGGTATTGATTTTGGTGTTTATAGGACTTATAGTTCTCCTAAAGGGCTACGACAAAACTTTCTTTTATGTTATGGCATAATGGCATATGGGGAGAAATTCTTGAAAGTGCGCAAGCGTTTAAACGGTGCATTCGATTGAGTTTCAATTGGGTATATATGTTTGAATGATTCATCGATTCAAATTAATTTAAGTGCTTGGTAATGATCTTAATCGTAAGTGTTCGGAAACTCGAGTGGAGTCACTCCAGATTTTTATAAATACTTTTATACGCACTCATTCCATAAATACATTCTAAATAAGTATAGGGAAACAAACAGTGCAATTTAGATGAACAAATCTATATATATAAAACAAAGTGTAATTGTTAGTTAGTTACTTAGTTTGTCTCTGTCTCGCCTAGCTCCTAGACCTAGCAAATTTTGTATGGAAATTCTCAAGGACGGGTCCCGGCATACCTCGAAGCGACTTTTTCGAAATTCCAATTATTTTAGAAGATATCGATAAAAAAAAAACCTATTCCAAAAGGCTAATTTTGCTCCCGCCATTTCGGAATTGTAACCGTGCAGTGGAAAGAGGGAGAACTTAGCCGTTTAGGTTGCCCTATTTGGCAAGTTTATTAAATGATTCAGACCCTTGAAGTAAAAATAAAAGAATAACGATTTTTTTTTTAGATTAAATTATTTGTAAGGTTATTTTTTAATTAAAATATCGTGTGCATGTTAAATGAGAGCAGGAATGAAATGTTTTAAACTCAAAAGAAAAGTAGTATTTGGAAATTTTCGAAACTAAAATGTGCAACTTTTTAATTGGGCGAAAAATAAAATGGTTGATGTTCGAGTTGGAGGATCGTCTGCTACTTCGATTATGAATACACCTGAATAAGTTTTTGAGAAAATTTCACTCACATCAGTTCGAATTGTGCATTTTTCTGCGCAGCTTTTTCCCATCTATTTCTAATGTATTACATCGAGAAAAGGGATGTTAGAAATATCAATTTTCATTGTGTTTAATCACACTCATGAATAATGATATACTTTCCAACTTAATGGAATAAGGAAAGAAAATAGGGAATACCCATGGATTATAATACGCTTTTAATATATAGCGCTTTAGTGCTTTTTTAAAATCTGAAAGTGTTTCATACTTTTTTTCCCCTTTCCGTTTTTTGATAAGGGCCATTATATCCAGAAGCTCTTCAGAATTAATATAGGACGAAAAATAATTTATACCTTTTTGTAGGTTTTTAACACTAAACTCCATCTTATTTTTGTAACCAGGGGCGGCCCCTGGGACGGTAAGCATCGCATCGGGGCGCCGACTTCGAAGAGGCGTCATTTCGAACTCAAAAACTAAGTAGAGTATAAAAGAGGGCGCCTTTTTTATATTAGCAGGGGGCGACACTGACCGTAGGGCCGCTCCTGTTTGTAACCATCTTAATTTTAAATTCCATTCAGAATCTGAGAGATTTCAGTGCCAAGGAAGACGGTGAGAAACGGATTCTCTCCGAACAAGATTTATTAAAATGGCGAACCAACGGGTCGCCGGAGGTGGCTAGTCATAAATAATTCAAATATTTCTGGGAATGAGTCTCCACCTTCCGTAGAACGTTGTTCTGCTGATGGATGCAGAGCCCGATCAAGACAACTGTGGGCCCTGGGCAAAAGAAAAAAAATTGGGCCCCTTGCAATGACCTCCCCCCAGTGGCGGCTTTTCAGGTGAAGTAGGTGAAGTGCCTCTTCACCAAGTATTGTAAGTAACAAAAAATTGTTTAACGTAAGCAAGCCATGATCCTTTTTCAAATTTATTCTGTTAGAATATACTTAAAATTCCGATGAAAGCCCAATTGCAGTAAGACTATGTGCTAAAACCCGTTCTTACTAGCAGTGAAGCCAAACCCCCTTCCCTTGTCAGTGCCAAAGAGAGGGTTTCAGTGACTTGTGCCACGATTGGTCGATTGTTAGAGTCACGTGGTACGCGGGTTTTGACAAACAGTCTGGTCAAAGTGAGTTGTGAAGTGCTAACGAAAAATTTTCTCTTCCACTGCAGTAGATAGTTGGGTTGCCATGGTAACCGCAGACGCTTCATTCAGGTTTACAGCTTTCCTTGAAGGTCAGGTGAAGAGATCCCTCAGAAAATGGTCCGTCTCTTCAAGTGTGAGAAAACGCAGCAGAGTGGATTTCCAAGAACAAATTTGTGTAGGAAAAGGAAACCACGTTATTTCTTTGAGATTTTGACACGAGATATTTACTGCTGGCTTTTGAAAATTTTAGAATTCCTTCTTGTGTTAATTTTAATGATAATAATAGTTAGTTTCTTTTCTGTTTATTCACCTTCATTATGTTTGCTGTAAATGGTATAGTCTGTAATGTATTACAAATACCGTTTATTCGGTGGAATGATGAAGATAGATAAAAGATGTTTTCTTTCTCGTGGTCGACCAATGGAGGCATTAGGAATTAATGCCTCTTCAAAAGACATACCTCGAAAAGAGTGGTAAATCTTACACTGTTCGCAGGGGCGTACCAGAATTTTTGGGGGGGGGGGTTACGACTGCTACAACTCATATATATATATATATATATATATATATATATATATATGTATATATATCTATATATATATACGTGTGTGTGATAATGTAGTGAAGAATATGCATTTTGTATGGCAAAAATTTCTCATGGGGGGGGGGGCGGGTGCTTATGACGCTACGCCCCGACTGTTCGTTTCAAACATAGCTGGTTTTGCTGTGCAGTTCTCCTATATTTTACAAAAGTTATTTTATTGGCCTTGTTTACTCTTTAGTAATAAGCATTCTGTATGGAGCAAAGACAGATTTTCAGACATTTTAAATGTAACGCGATCTTGAACATTATGGAGAGAGGGGATGCACATCATTTCCAAAGGACATTTAAAAAGTTGTTGTTGTTGTTGTGGGATTAAGGCCAATTATCTACACAAGGGATCTAGACCTACAAGCGGGATGCCCTTCGTGGGGGCTCTTTCTACGGTTAGGACCCGGGTCCTAACCCGTATTTAGGCTAAGTTTCGGAGGAAACCACGGAAAACTCCGAACGATTAGGTCGGCGGACGTGAACTGGCTTCGAACCAGGCACCTTCCGTCTTCAAAGCGCTATGCGATAGGCCACTGGTCGGTCGACATTTTATAGGATCGCTGAAAGATTAAAAAATTTTTTCCTCAGAAAGGCTATGCTCCCGCCTAATTACCATGCATAATAGCTGTATCAGGTGTTTTTCATAATGTTTTGGTATCAAGCTCTTCACCTATTTTTTTCATCACGAGCCGCCACTGCCTCCCCCCCCCCCCAAAAAAAAAAAAAAACATATGATTAGTTGATACTGAAAGTTTTAAATATTGTGCCCCTTTCAAACACAAATTTCGTTTTAAGTCATCTGAAATAAACAAGAATAGTTACATGATGTCAAAGAAACAGATAGTTAAACGTTACATAGAAATGCTATATCACAATTGCCAACCTGTACAGAATATAACCCGCTTTTGTAAACAGTCATTTTTGTAAATATTTTTAAAATAGCCAATAATTAAAAACTTTGATATTTTTTAACATTAAAAATACTCGTTACAAAATGCGGTTAGTTATTTTCCTACACATTGGTATGCTATATTGATATAGAGCATTTCGTAGAATTAAAAATAAGTTTAAATTAATTTATACAATTGTAAATTTGAATTATTTTCATGGTTCATACTTTACAATTAAAAATCATTTAACTTTTGAATTTGTTTTATCCTTTGTAATTTTATTGTAAAA
>JAWZYV010019578.1:0-34843 GCA_038373885.1 Cheiracanthium punctorium
GAAGACAATAAAAAAATGATGATTGTATCGGAAACTTTGCAAAAAATATACCTTTTCAAGGGGGTTTTCAGTTTTTCTATTTCAGATTGCAAATGTTTAAACTCTCAATTTATGGTCAAGATTTTTTTCCTTCACAAGAACTCACTTCTAATTCACGAATTTTGAAATATTTTGACTTATAAAAGATATACTGATACTCAAAGTATATCCCTCACTGATAAAAAAAGCCCCATCCACAATTTTAATTTCCTGTCTTGCTTTTATTCATCGCATTTCCGAAAGCTAAATTTTTAATTACGCATTTAACACATTTTCCAGTTTATTTGTAAACTCCCATTCAAAATTTATCTTGCATAAGGATTTGTATGGCCCTGAAAAGGGCCTTTTTTTTCCCAGGTTAGAATTGATCATTCTTCCCCAGAAATAACATTCGGCATTAATTCGCCGTTTTTCACGACTGTATCTCCATCAATAATACTCAATGCCACCGCTTCCATATATTTTGCTCCGACATACAATAACAGAGCGATTGGAGGAACATTTTTCCAATATTTCGAGGTGGCAGGTAATATGGAATTACTACGTGCAGGACACCTACGGCACCGCCATAATTTTTTGCGTTTCACGTAATTATTCATTGCAAAGCATTTGCAGTCAGCTAACGAATGTGAAAATTCAGAAAACTCGGGTCTCTATATATATTCTCCCGGATTCTAAATCCCCCTTTTCAACAGCCAATCACGTTGCGTCCCTACGCCCCGCCCCCTTGATCTTCTAGAACGATTTTCTTATTCTAAAATAAAGATTTGAATATTAGGAATTTCTGTTTCTTTTTCTACAAGTTTCTTGTAGCGAGCTGGCTATGTATCTGTATCGAAACCTCGATCACGACTTTCAGTGCAATATTCGAATGGAGTGAAAACACTTTAATTTCTGCTCTCAAGTAACACTGTTAATAGCCAATTCAACAACCAACCAGTGCACTGTCAACAACCAACCAGTTAAACTCAAGGTGGTTTGCGCTTCGGAAATATTTTCCTGCTGAAAAATACTCAACAATGATTTAAAAAGTTATCAAATTTTATTTCTTGTTGGGAAGGGAACGAATTCAGGTCACACAATTTATGTATACTTACAGTGCCTACAGTTTAAAATCTTAGGTTTAGACGCTCACAGCCCTTTTCTAAGCAAGAATTTATGAACGGTTTTCAATTCTTTTGTAATCCTAGACTGATAGTTAAATTTGTGACGACGTCTTGTGTAACCTCACTTTTTTTGTTCTTTGAAATTTTCGCCACATTTTTTAATAAACGGAGTGAACATTTTTTTTTTTTTTTTAGTTCTCCTTTATTATTTAACAAATATCGTTATCATCATGGGAATATAGGCACAGAAAATTGACTAATGATCCTGAATTCCCTAAATCATCCGCAGCATAAAAAACGCGATTATTCCACTAGAATATCGACGCACTGAGTCCAAAAGGGTTACGGTATTTTTCATTTCATAGCAGCACTCATAGTTTATCATACGAGGAGAGTTTATAATAATTTGGTATATTTGAGAGACAATAAAAAATGATGATTGTATCGGAAACTTTGCAAAAAATGTACCTTTTCAAGGGGGTTTTCAGTTTTTCTATTTCAGATTGCAAATGTTTAAACTCTCAATTTATGGTCAAGATTTTTTTCCTTCACAAGAACTCACTTCTAATTCACGAATTTTGAAATATTTTGACTTATAAAAGATATACTGATACTCAAAGTATATCCTCACTGATAAAAAAAGCCCCATCCACAATTTTAATTTCCTGTCTTGCTTTTATTCATCGCATTTCCGAAAGCTAAATTTTTAATTACGCATTTAACACATTTTCCAGTTTATTTGTAAACTCCCATTCAAAATTTATCTTGCATAAGGATTTGTATGGCCCTGAAAAGGGCCTTTTTTTTCCCAGGTTAGAATTGATCATTCTTCCCCAGAAATAACATTCGGCATTAATTCGCCGTTTTTCACGACTGTATCTCCATCAATAATACTCAATGCCACCGCTTCCATATATTTTGCTCCGACATACAATAACAGAGCGATTGGAGGAACATTTTTCCAATATTTCGAGGTGGCAGGTAATATGGAATTACTACGTGCAGGACACCTACGGCACCGCCATAATTTTTTGCGTTTCACGTAATTATTCATTGCAAAGCATTTGCAGTCAGCTAACGAATGTGAAAATTCAGAAAACTCGGGTCTCTATATATATTCTCCCGGATTCTAAATCCCCCTTTTCAACAGCCAATCACGTTGCGTCCCTACGCCCCGCCCCCTTGATCTTCTAGAACGATTTTCTTATTCTAAAATAAAGATTTGAATATTAGGAATTTCTGTTTCTTTTTCTACAAGTTTCTTGTAGCGAGCTGGCTATGTATCTGTATCGAAACCTCGATCACGACTTTCAGTGCAATATTCGAATGGAGTGAAAACACTTTAATTTCTGCTCTCAAGTAACACTGTTAATAGCCAATTCAACAACCAACCAGTGCACTGTCAACAACCAACCAGTTAAACTCAAGGTGGTTTGCGCTTCGGAAATATTTTCCTGCTGAAAAATACTCAACAATGATTTAAAAAGTTATCAAATTTTATTTCTTGTTGGGAAGGGAACGAATTCAGGTCACACAATTTAAGTATATTTACAGTGCCTACAGTTTAAAATCTTAGGTTTAGACGCTCACAGCCCTTTTCTAAGCAAGAATTTATGAACGGTTTTCAATTCTTTTGTAATCCTAGACTGATAGTTAAATTTGTGACGACGTCTTGTGTAACCTCACTTTTTTAGTTCTTTGAAATTTTCGCCACATTTTTTAATAAACGGAGTGAACATTTTTTTTTTTTTTTAGTTCTCCTTTATTATTTAACAAATATCGTTATCATCATGGGAATATAGGCACAGAAAATTGACTAATGGTCCTGAATTCCCTAAATCATCCGCAGCATAAAAAACGCGATTATTCCACTAGAATATCGACGCACTGAGTCCAAAAGGGTTACGGTATTTTTCATTTCATAGCAGCACTCATAGTTTATCATACGAGGAGAGTTTATAATAATTTGGTATATTTGAGAGACAATAAAAAATGATGATTGTATCGGAAACTTTGCAAAAAATATACCTTTTCAAGGGGGTTTTCAGTTTTTCTATTTCAGATTGCAAATGTTTAAACTCTCAATTTATGGTCAAGATTTTTTTCCTTCACAAGAACTCACTTCTAATTCACGAATTTTGAAATATTTTGACTTATAAAAGATATACTGATACTCAAAGTATATCCTCACTGATAAAAAAAGCCCCATCCACAATTTTAATTTCCTGTCTTGCTTTTATTCATCGCATTTCCGAAAGCTAAATTTTTAATTACGCATTTAACACATTTTCCAGTTTATTTGTAAACTCCCATTCAAAATTTATCTTGCATAAGGATTTGTATGGCCCTGAAAAGGGCCTTTTTTTTCCCAGGTTAGAATTGATCATTCTTCCCCAGAAATAACATTCGGCATTAATTCGCCGTTTTTCACGACTGTATCTCCATCAATAATACTCAATGCCACCGCTTCCATATATTTTGCTCCGACATACAATAACAGAGCGATTGGAGGAACATTTTTCCAATATTTCGAGGTGGCAGGTAATATGGAATTACTACGTGCAGGACACCTACGGCACCGCCATAATTTTTTGCGTTTCACGTAATTATTCATTGCAAAGCATTTGCAGTCAGCTAACGAATGTGAAAATTCAGAAAACTCGGGTCTCTATATATATTCTCCCGGATTCTAAATCCCCCTTTTCAACAGCCAATCACGTTGCGTCCCGACGCCCCGCCCCCTTGATCTTCTAGAACGATTTTCTTATTCTTAAATAAAGATCCAGCCGGTGTGTAACCCGGAGTACACTTCGTGGAATCATCCGACTGACGCCATCGTCCGCGCCTCACCGTTCCCGACGGGAACACTCAACTCGCCGTCCGTGTTAATTGGATTGCTCCTGTATTGTCTCGTATTGAGAGGGGACGCACGGCCCTTATCAGGGCCAGAATAGTAGACGTGCCAGCCTCACTTTACGAGCAATAACCCTGACGGTTTTCACCGCAGCTCGCCCCGCCAGCATAGTGGTCAGCGCGCTGCGCTTCGACGCTGCAGTCCCAGGTTCGAGTCCCGACCCGGACCTTTTACGGAAGCTCATCCGAAGTCCTCCTGACTTCGTCTACTCATCGAAGCGGCACTCTCCTGCCGTCCCTAGCTGCTTTTTGTTTTTTTATGGTTAGTACCGGGCGTGTTTGCACAGCCTGCTCCCCATTTACCCCTTTGTTAGCACTGTGAGCGTGCAGCGCGCAAAGGGCACTTGGGGCAAGCAATAGGCGAAGAGCCAGCGTCTCGGGCCCCCCCCCTTTATTCTTTGCACACTTCTATCCTCCTATTTCCTTAACACCTTCTCTCAGGCCAGTTAGGAAATTTTTTCATTACGTTAGGATTTTCACACACTAACGACACCACCCACATACAACACAATCATGCAGACTCATGATGTCAACATTACTCCTATGGAGTTAACATCAATGTTCAGGTCCAAATGGCAACCTGACACTTGCCAGGACTTCGATTTCTTTTGTATATATTTAGGATTTTTCGATTGCAAAGATCGCCAAACTAGGCTAGCGTATCAGAACGAGAACTGTGATCTGATCAACCAGCCCAATCTAAATACTCTTGCCCGCTGCAAAGGGCTTTCGTATTTTCGCGCACTTAATACTGACGTGATAGAAAATCTAGAGGAACGACATGGTGTTTCATTCCAGTTGGTCACCCACCCCACTGCCACCAAGCGCAAGATGTCAATGGCCTCCGATACTGACGAAGACGAAACTCGCGTACCTGATAAGCAGTTACGAAACGAAGAAGATGTCTTTCCGTCTGTACCTACCCACACTCCCACATTGAGTGACGGCCCTCTGGCCCCTCCCGCCTCGAGTGATGGCATGCCGGTCCCTCCCACCTCCGATGCTATGGAAGAAGATGGCGTCCAATTATCACAGGTCACAGGAAGGAAGACCTGTAAACAAACAAAGAAATTTTACAATTTATGCCGAACTCCAACAAAACTATGCATCCGACCTGGAAGCACTATCAGAATTGCTTAATCATGAGGTCACATCCACCCTCACTGGCGACAAACACAAGATTGTCGTAGACTCCGAGGATAAGTTCAGAAAAACGCAAGAATACCTCACCACACGTAACATCGGATTCCAAACAATGGATCCAAAATCACTAAGGCCGAAGAAATACGTCATCAAGGGTATCCCACCTACCACACCCACTGTTGAGGTAGACGCTTTCCTTAGGGAAAAGGGTTTTGAACCCCTCAGCATAAATTTTCTCTTCTCGAAGAAGTATCAAAAATTCTGGGCCATCGCTCTGATCGCCCTTCGCCCCACGGGCAACCTCGAAGAGGTTCACAAGATTACCCACTTCGGCAGACTTAATGTCTCTGTCGAGAATTACAAGGACCGTAAAAGGGTCAAGCAATGTCACAACTGTTTGGCCTACGGCCACCACTCTGCCACTTGCACCCTCACTCCGAGGTGCTTGAAGTGCGCTGGGACCCATACGTTTACCTCCTGTCCCGCGAAGGACAAAAACAGGGATGCTCGATGTACCAACTGCACGGGCAACCATGTAGCCACGTACAGGGGATGCCCCAAAAACCCGAGGAATAAAAACAAGGGAAAAGCCAAACCTCCATCCACCCAAACCAAAAAGTAGCACCAAGAATAAGATAATCAAAGAATTCGACCAGCTCCTCCCTCTCCCCCCAGTTGTGGGCTCACAGGATACGTCCAATGAGGAAGAAGCGTCAAGAGACAATACTACAGAGGATAGTGGGAACCCCCCCCAAGAAACCCTCCAGACCCAACCAGGAAACCAGGGCCAAACAACAGAAGCGCAACGCTGCTACCAGAACTACCCCACCGGGGCTAAATCCGATCCCGGAATCTAAGCAAAGGGAAACCAAAACCAATCCTAAAGCTAAACAAACCAACCGAAACCAAAACAACGAAGAATCGGTTTCAGAAGTCTTAGAGATGTTCTCTGCAATGCAGGAACTCTCGCAACTTACCAACATCAGTAACCTGCTGAAATTCTTCAAGGAAGTCGCTCAAAAGATGCGTCAGCATACCAAACCGATTGACCAAGCATTTCAAATGCTAAATTTATATAACCGTTACTTCAATCATCACAATGGAGGAGCGGAGTAACTTATCAATTCTCTCATGGAACGCTAACAGCCTCCATGGGAAATTCCCCGAAATCGCCAACTTCCTTTCACACGGGGACTTTGACATCGCCTGCGTGCAGGAAACTATGTTCCATCACAACAGGGGGTATCAAATCCCCAACTACCAACTTTATCGTCTGGACCGCCCATGTAGCAGCCGCATCTCTGGGGGTGTGGCCCTCTACGTAAAATCAGCTATCCCGCACACGCTTGTCACGGAAGTCACTTTCAGCTCGCTGGAGGCGATAGCCATCACAATAAACACTCATCCTAGAACCACCATCTGCTCGGCATATGTGAAACAGAGAAGCCGCTTCCCGACTTCTGACTTACAAAAACTGTTCAACTACAGCCAGAAGTGTATTGTGGTGGGTGATTTCAATGCGCACCATATGGCCTGGAACTGCCGCCGGAACTCGGCTTACGGATGTCAACTGTTGAAGCTCCTAATGGAGGATCATCTTAAGCTGGCTTTCCCGCCCACGCCCACGCACTTTGTTGGGGACAGAGACTCAACTATCGATTTCATGGTGCACAACCTCGATGGCACACCTGATGTCACCACTATTCGACAATTCACATCGGATCACCTACCAATATACTCCAACATCAACCTCAAACATCTCGTTTCACCACATAGGCCAAGGATGACTACGGACTGGCCGAAGTTTGTTGGGCTTTTGATTGACGCGCCGCAGCGTCTCCCGGGTAATAGTCAGGAGACTGACATCGACGTCTTTGCACTTGAATTGACTGAAGAACTACAAAAAGCACATCTGGCCGCTTCTAAGCCTGTGGCCCACAGCAATGGTAGGAGTCTTCCCAATCACATCCAAGCACTCATACGTCAGCGCAACTGCGCCCGACGTTCATACCAGGCCACCAGAAGTCCGCAAGACCGCATGCGTTATCATACCATCAGTCGGCAGGTTAGCCGCGCAATACGGCAGCATCAGACTGCCCAATGGTCGAATTACATTGAAACTCTCGGCCCCGAGAACAACTCTCTCTGGAGAGCAGTTAAACGGCTAAAGAACCAAAAACTAACCATCCCTCCCATTCAAGCTGGAGGACAAGTCTTCATCGACGAGGAGGGCAAAGCCAACGCCATCGCTGCGGCCTACGCGACTCAATTTTCTAACGAAGTGCAGTCCCCTTTAAACATCACTCCCTCTATCGAGGAGTTCTTACACCAAAACTTAAGAGAACCAATACGGCCGGCCCTCCCCTCTGAGGTCCTGGAAATTATTGAACAACTACCAGTCAAGAAAAGCCCAGGCAGGGATGGCATCACTAATCAGATTCTAAAACACCTCCCTGCGGTAACCATCCTCAAAATTACCATGCTCATCAATCAAGTTCTACAGCGGCACCACTTCCCGCACTGTTGGAAGGACGCCTCCATCATTCCTATTCCGAAGCCGCACCAAGACTTAACTCAACCCACTGCATACAGACCATCAGCCTGCTCAGCACTGGGCAAGGTGGCGGAGCGAGTTATCTCAAATAGGCTCTCCGAGCATCTAACACAGAACAACGTGGTAACACCAGAGCAATTCGGCTTTAGGAAAAGCCACAGTACTGTCCACCAACTTTACCGAGTTATAGACCAACTTGCTGAAGGTCTTCAGCATAAACATCACACGGCCATCGTCCTTCTCGACGTCTCCAAGGCGTTCGATAAGGTGTGGCACGATGGCCTAATTTACAAATTAATCCAGCTCAATATCCCGGACGGGCTCATCAGGCTAATCTCTGATTACCTAACTGGAAGAACCTTTACTGTTCGCATAGGAAGAACGCACTCCAACCGTTACTCAATCAACAGTGGTGTCCCTCAGGGCTCTATTCTTGGGCCCACACTCTACAACTTGTATACTAACGACATACCAAAACATCCGCACACCAGTCTGGCGCTATACGCCGATGACACAGCGATATATGCTTCTCATGCCAACCCCCGTTTTCTCAAAAATGCCATGCAATCGCACATAGATGCGATTGATCTATGGATGCAGAACTGGAAGATAAAATTAAACCCAGACAAGTGCACGGCCATATCGGTCAGCCGCAAGACACCTCCGTCAAGACTTGTTATCAATGGCACTGCAATTGAATGGTCAAACAATGCCACCTACCTTGGGGTAACTCTAGACCGGGGCCTCACATGGAAGCCTCACATTGAAAAAGTGCGAAAGAAAATGAAAAATGCATTTAACGCCATAAGCAGTCTTATCTACAAAGGCAAAAATCATAAACGGAACAAGATACTGCTGTACCAAACAATCATCAGACCGCACGCGCTATACGCGGCTCCAGTATGGGCATACACTGCCAAAACCAACTTTAAAAAGCTAAAGCAAGCCGAAGCCAGATTACTCCGAGTCATCAGACACGGACCTGCGTTCATCAAAAACTCTATCATTAGGAAAGACCTGGGTATTAATACCCTTACCAAACAGATTTTACGGATAACCACTAGGTTCCATTCCAAACTTAGTGCGTTACCAAATGAGATTGTGGCTGAGTTGACGGATCACGTCCCGTCTGATCCCACTACACAAACGCCCCAAAGCTATTCTTTGCATGGATCCAAGGGAACCTTAGTCTAGCAACCCGCCTGATGAAGACCACCGCTCGTCGGTGGGGGGAAGCCGGGTAGACTTTTAGCGTTCCACCCCCCTCCCCAGTTCTATACCCCTTACCACACTATGACACACGGGCATCGCCCACTACTGCGTCAAGATACGCACCCTCTCCACACCACCCATTGAGGTATACAGCTTAACGCTACCTCGGTCCTATTGGAGGTAAAACATCTTAATGTTAGGTACTCCTTTACATCGTATTCGTTCGAGTCGAGAGTCTAAAATAAAGATTTGAATATTAGGAATTTCTGTTTCTTTTTCTACAAGTTTCTTGTAGCGAGCTGGCTATGTATCTGTATCGAAACCTCGATCACGACTTTCAGTGCAATATTCGAATGGAGTGAAAACACTTTAATTTCTGCTCTCAAGTAACACTGTTAATAGCCAATTCAACAACCAACCAGTGCACTGTCAACAACCAACCAGTTAAACTCAAGGTGGTTTGCGCTTCGGAAATATTTTCCTGCTGAAAAATACTCAACAATGATTTAAAAAGTTATCAAATTTTATTTCTTGTTGGGAAGGGAACGAATTCAGGTCACACAATTTAAGTATATTTACAGTGCCTACAGTTTAAAATCTTAGGTTTAGACGCTCACAGCCCTTTTCTAAGCAAGAATTTATGAACGGTTTTCAATTCTTTTGTAATCCTAGACTGATAGTTAAATTTGTGACGACGTCTTGTGTAACCTCACTTTTTTTGTTCTTTGAAATTTTCGCCACATTTTTTAATAAACGGAGTGAACATTTTTTTTTTTTTAGTTCTCCTTTATTATTTAACAAATATCGTTATCATCATGGGAATATAGGCACAGAAAATTGACTAATGGTCCTGAATTCCCTAAATCATCCGCAGCATAAAAAACGCGATTATTCCACTAGAATATCGACGCACTGAGTCCAAAAGGGTTACGGTATTTTTCATTTCATGGCAGCACTCATAGTTTATCATACGAGGAGAGTTTATAATAATTTGGTATATTTGAGAGACAATAAAAAATGATGATTGTATCGGAAACTTTGCAAAAAATATACCTTTTCAAGGGGTTTTCAGTTTTTCTATTTCAGATTGCAAATGTTTAAACACTCAATTTATGGTCAAGATTTTTTTCCTTCACAAGAACTCACTTCTAATTCACGAATTTTGAAATATTTTGAATTATAAAAGATATACTGATACTCAAAGTATATCCTCACTGATAAAAAAAGCCCCATCCACAATTTTAATTTCCTGTCTTGCTTTTATTCATCGCATTTCCGAAAGCTAAATTTTTAATTACGCATTTAACACATTTTCCAGTTTATTTGTAAACTCCCATTCAAAATTTATCTTGCATAAGGATTTGTATGGCCCTGAAAAGGGCCTTTTTTTTCCCAGGTTAGAATTGATCATTCTTCCCCAGAAATAACATTCGGCATTAATTCGCCGTTTTTCACGACTGTATCTCCATCAATAATACTCAATGCCACCGCTTCCATATATTTTGCTCCGACATACAATAACAGAGCGATTGGAGGAACATTTTTCCAATATTTCGAGGTGGCAGGTAATATGGAATTACTACGTGCAGGACACCTACGGCACCGCCATAATTTTTTGCGTTTCACGTAATTATTCATTGCAAAGCATTTGCAGTCAGCTAACGAATGTGAAAATTCAGAAAACTCGGGTCTCTATATATATTCTCCCGGATTCTAAATCCCGCTTTTCAACAGCCAATCACGTTGCGTCCCTTCGCCCCGCCCCCTTGATTTTCTAGAACGATTTTCTTATTCTAAAATAAAGATTTGAATATTAGGAATTTCTGTTTCTTTTTCTACAAGTTTCTTGTAGCGAGCTGGCTATGTATCTGTATCGAAACCTCGATCACGACTTTCAGTGCAATATTCGAATGGAGTGAAATTACTTTAATTTCTGCTCTCAAGTAACACTGTTAATAGCCAATTCAACAACCAACCAGTGCACTTTCAACAACCAACCAGTTAAACTCAAGGTGGTTTGCGCTTCGGAAATATTTTCCTGCTGAAAAATACTCAACAATGATTTAAAAAGTTATCAAATTTTATTTCTTGTTGGGAAGGGAACGAATTCAGGTCACACAATTTAAGTATATTTACAGTGCCTACAGTTTAAAATCTTAGGTTTAGACGCTCACAGCCCTTTTCTAAGCAAGAATTTATGAACGGTTTTCTGTTCTTGTGTAATCCTAGACTGATAGTTAAATTTGTGACGACGTCTTGTGTAACCTCACTTTTTTTGTTCTTTGAAATTTTCGCCACATTTTTTAATAAACGGAGTGAACATTTTTTTTTTTGTTCTCCTTTATTATTTAACAAATATCGTTATCATCATGGGAATATAGGCACAGAAAATTGACTAATGATCCTGAATTCCCTAAATCATCCGCAGCATAAAAAACGCGATTATTCCACTAGAATATCGACGCACTGAGTCCAAAAGGGTTACGGTATTTTTCATTTCATGGCAGCACTCATAGTTTATCATACGAGGAGAGTTTATAATAATTTGGTATATTTGAGAGACAATAAAAAATGATGATTGTATCGGAAACTTTGCAAAAAATATACCTTTTCAAGGGGGTTTTCAGTTTTTCTATTTCAGATTGCAAATGTTTAAACTCTCAATTTATGGTCAAGATTTTTTTCCTTCACAAGAACTCACTTCTAATTCACGAATTTTGAAATATTTTGACTTATAAAAGATATACTGATACTCAAAGTATATCCCTCACTGATAAAAAAAGCCCCATCCACAATTTTAATTTCCTGTCTTGCTTTTATTCATCGCATTTCCGAAAGCTAAATTTTTAATTACGCATTTAACACATTTTCCAGTTTATTTGTAAACTCCCATTCAAAATTTATCTTGCATAAGGATTTGTATGGCCCTGAAAAGGGCCTTTTTTTTCCCAGGTTAGAATTGATCATTCTTCCCCAGAAATAACATTCGGCATTAATTCGCCGTTTTTCACGACTGTATCTCCATCAATAATACTCAATGCCACCGCTTCCATATATTTTGCTCCGACATACAATAACAGAGCGATTGGAGGAACATTTTTCCAATATTTCGAGGTGGCAGGTAATATGGAATTACTACGTGCAGGACACCTACGGCACCGCCATAATTTTTTGCGTTTCACGTAATTATTCATTGCAAAGCATTTGCAGTCAGCTAACGAATGTGAAAATTGACTGACTGACTGAATAGGGGGGGTTTTAACGGAGCACCTAGAGCAAAAGCTTTTATCTCCAGTGTGTGATGAAAGTGTGTGTTTATATCGTGAGTTAAAAGGCCCTAAGGACTGGGCGAAATTCAGTCTAGTCAGGGAGAGATGGCAGGATGTCAATCATCGAGGATGGGCGTGGTAGCACAGCTGGCAATGGCAGGTGGCGAAGAGTGATGACGTAAGATGAGAAGAAGGGGGGGTGTCAGGTTGGGTGGCCAACCCGTCCTCCCCCCGCGGAGGCGGGCTTCTCAGGGCGGGTTGCTCGGCCGTCTGACGTGTTTTTTAGGGGGGCTCCAGGAAGCGCAGGGCCGCCCTGGGGCGTCTGCGGTGCGCAGGGTCTCTGTCGTCGTAGTCAGGTAGCTCTGCAAGAATCTCGTTCGGGAGATTGTTTAGGCTAGAGTAGAAGTTTGCGACAATCTGCTTTAAGTGATGTCTCATTGTTGGGGTTTTTAGATCTCTGTGTATAACAATGTTTGACATAAAATGGTGTCCGTTTCGTATTTTCCTGAGTATGGCGTTTTGTTTTTGCTCAAGTTTCTTTATGTTTGATCTGGCGGAGCAGGCCCCTCAGGGGGAAAACCTTCTTTAGGTTTTCACGGGTGTCGCAATCCCGGGGCCCCAGCGATCCTTCGCTCCTCTGTTTTTTTACCCTCCTCTCTCCTTCTTCTGTCTCCTTCCCCTTCTCCCTCGATGTGGTTTCTTCTCTTGAAGTGAGGGCCCCCCTTCAGAAGCTGTGGTCGCTCTGTACCGTCAGCTTCTGTTGGCGGGTAAACTGCCCACGTGTTTGCCGTGCGTGGAGACCCGTGTCCCCGGAAATGGGGATCCTGGTAATTGAGGGGGTTTATTCTCCAACACATTGCTTTGGCCTCGGCTTCGGGTAAACGGGAGGTGCACAGCGTTCCCCTGTGTATCAACCGGCTGGTGGTACTGATTTCGATCAACTGCTAGGGATCAAGCAAACGGACATCTACTGGGCACGTCGTTAAGGGTGGACGCTGCCTAAGGGATGTACTGTGCGCGTATAGACCCGACTAGCACTGGTGCACGAATGTGCATCCCCTTGTTGGGCTCCGTGGTGGGTGGTGCGGTCGGGTCCGAATTTCCAATCTCCAATATGGATACGACATTATCTTCGTCTCATGTCAACGTTCCGAAATCTCCCACTCAAGGAGATGGTAATTTAAAATTTTTTCTTGTGAAATGTCAGGACGGTAACTTTAGCCAAACATCCCCTTTCCTAATCCATAAGTGCATAACTGATCATGTCGGAGAAGTTGCTAAAATAAAAAAAATACGCTCAGGAGACCTCTTAGTGGAAGTAAACAATAGCACACAGGCAAACAACATTATGAAATTAAAAATTATGGGCCTAAAATCTGTCACTGTCTCCCCTCATAAAACACTTAACTCATCAAGAGGCGTCATATCAGAACCTGACCTGTTACACTGTTCAGAGGCTGAAATCCTGGAAAATCTGAAATCCCAAAATGTTAGTGCAGTTCGCAGAATCACTATAAAACGCAATAACCAAATAATAGACACAAAACACATAATCTTGACCTTTCAATCTCCTAAGATTCCATCTCATATCAAAGCAGGCTACCTTTCATGTCCCGTCAGAACGTACATACCTAATCCTACCCGTTGTTTTCAGTGCCAAAAGTTTGGCCATACAAAACCTTCCTGTCGTGGTTCCCCAGTATGTGCCCGCTGTGGTATCTCTGGCCACGACAGTGACACCTGTTCCGGCTCTCCTAAATGCGTTAACTGCAAACAAGACCATCCCTCATATTCCCGTTCCTGTCCTAAATGGTCTTATGAAAAAGAAATCCAGTCCTTGCGTGCCACACAAGGATTGTCTTACCCAGAAGCACGTAAAATAATAGCCTCTCGCACCCCTAAACCTGGTCAATCTTATGCTGCAACAGTGAAAGCGGTTGCATCAATTGCTACCCAAACTGACCCACCCAAATCCAAACCTGTCTGTTCATCAACTTCCTTCCCAAAAGCTAAACAGTCAACTACTCAAAATAATGCCTCAATAGCCACACAAAAAAGCACACCCAATAAGAAGCCTCAAAGCAACCTCTCCACTCAAAATAGACCTTTACTCAAAAAAAGTTCAGCTTACAAGACAAAATACAACAAAGCCAGACTTAAACGCATCCTTCCACAACGGCCCATAGACGACTCTATACTACATTTGGATCCTACCGACTCTGACATTTCAGATCACATTATGGATGATGAAGTCATCCCAAGTACCCCGCTTCAACCGACGGGGATTAAGAGTAAAATCGCGGTCATCTCCGACATCACTTAATCATGGCTCTGCTGCTATCCTGGAATTGCCACGGTTTTTTAAACAAAATTGACGACCTCAAAACTATAATTTACAACCATAATCCCGCCTGTCTTGCCCTACAGGAAACTTTTCTTAAAACCAATAGACATACTAAAATCCGTAATTATACCATCCTTCGCAAAGACAATGAGCTCAATGATAGGGCCACTGGTGGAGTTGCCCTTTTGATTAACAATAGTTATCCTCACACTAAGCTCAATCTCAACACTAACCTGCAAGCAGTTGCCACTCGTATTCAATTAAAACAACTAACAACAGTCTGCAGCATATACCTGCCACCAAGCGAAACCATCAGCCAAACCTCCCTCAATAGTCTTATACAACAACTTCCTCCCCCCTTTCTCCTCCTAGGGGACATGAATGGCCATAGCCCCTTGTGGGGAAGCAAAGACACAAACAATAGGGGCCATCTCATAGAACAACTGCTAACCGACTTCTCGCTTTGCGTTATGAATAACGGTGATAACACCTATTTCCACCACCCAACCAAATCCTTCCATGCCATAGACCTCGCCATTTGCTCTCCATCTATCCTCCCATTATATAACTTTTCAGTCTCTAACGATCTACATAACAGTGATCACTTTCCGATTTTCCTCTCACCTCTGTACCATAATAGGAAAGACAACTGTACCACTCCAAGATATAATTATGAAAAGGCAGATTGGCCCACCTTCACCCATTTATCCAATATATCCTCAAATAGTCTTGTAGGTTCCATTGATGAGGTCGTTGACAAAGTCACCTCCCTTATTATCAAGGCAGCAGATGCCAACATTCCTAAATCGGGCATGAAACATCGGCACAATAAAAAACCGTGGTGGAATGAAACCTGTACTCTAGCAAAAAAAACAGCAGCAGAAAGCCTGGAGCATCTTCCGGCGGTACCCCACGACCGAAAATCTAGTTCTCTTTAAAAAAGCTAAAGCTTACGCTAGAAAAATAAGGCGGCAATGTCAAAGGGAATCGTGGATAAAATATGTCTCTAGCATAACGCCCAGTACCTCTAGTAAGGAGCTATGGACAAAAACTAAAAGAGCCATGGGAATCTATAATAATCCTTCAATATCCTGTCTGTCTGTAAACAATAATATTATTTCGGAAAAAAAAGATATAGCAAACATTATCGGTCAGACACTTGCCTCTATCTCCTGCAGTACTTCCTTCTCAAATACTTTTCTGTCATATAAACAACAGTCCGAACGAAAAAAAATAAAATTTAAAACCTCCTCCCATTTTTCTTACAATAGTAATTTTACCATCAGTGAACTCACCAAATACTTAAGACAGGCCTCCAATACCGCTCCTGGTCCTGATGGTATTACTTACAAAATGCTGAAACACTTGTCCCATGACTCATTACAAATCCTCTTGCAATTATACAATAGAATCTGGAATGAACAAACCTTTCCTTCCTCCTGGAGAAATGCAATAGTTATTCCCTTTCCTAAATCTGGGAAAGATACTTCTAACCCTAGTAATTACCGTCCCATAGCCCTTACTAGTTGTCTGTGCAAACTAATGGAAAAGATGGTCAATGCTCGCCTTGTTTACATTCTAGAGACTGGGGACCATATACATCCCTTTCAAAGTGGCTTCCGCAAAGGCAGGTCCACACTTGACAATATTTTAAATCTAGAGACGCAAATTCGGAATGCCTTCCTTAGAAAGAATCACCTAGTGTCCGTTTTCTTTGACATTGAAAAGGCATATGACCGCACATGGAGGTACGGCATACTCCAAGACCTCTATAATATAGGCTTTCGTGGCAATCTACCAACTTTTATAAAAAACTTTTTATCCCTCAGAAACTTCCGTGTCAGCATCAATGGTACTCTATCTGATAATTTCATCCAAGACGAGGGTGTTCCTCAGGGCTCCGTACTTAGCGTCACCCTCTTCTCAATTAAAATCAATAATATCCTTAGACAACTGCCACCCACAGTCTACGGCAGCCTTTACGTCGACGACCTTCAAATCTCCTGCCAGGGGAAAGATATGCGCCTCATCGAACGGCAGCTTCAAAATGCCGTAAACCGCATCTTAAAATGGTGTGACACAAATGGTTTCACTTTATCTGCTGAAAAAACCGTATGCACCCATTTTTGCCGGAAACGCGGGATCCACCCCGACCCAGAACTTTATCTGGGTAATAGTAACATTGTTGTGAAGGACTCTGTCAAATTTTTAGGATTAAATTTCGACAAAAAACTAACTTTTGCTAATCATATTTCTGACATTCGCAGTAAATGCGAGAAAAAGCTTAATATTTTAAAGGTTTTAACCAACACCTCTTGGGGGGCTGACCGTGACGCTCTGTTACGGATTTATCGTGCTGTCATACGTTCAAAAATGGACTATGCAAGTTGCGCGTATGGGTCAGCTTGCAAATCAGTGCTAAAAAAACTTGACCCTGTGCATCATGCTGCACTCCGCATTTGCTCTGGTGCTTTTAGAACATCACCTGTACATAGTCTTTACGTCACCTGCCACGAGCCATCTCTCACCCTCATCCGTCATAAGCTCTCATTAAACACATACTTTCGTATTCTCTCTCATCCTTCACATCCATTAAAGAATTCTTTTATAGATACTCATCTTGACCGTTTTTATGCAAATCGTCCCATCTGTACTCCCCCCTTTGGACTAAGGATTCGTAGGAGTCTTGTCGGTACCCAATTGGAGGATGTAAAAGTCTCTATATGCTCTTTTCATGAAACCCCACCATGGAACATATTGCAGATACCTTACCTACAACCTTTCGAAGGCTTTGCAAAGCAGGATACTGATCCTAAAGTCTACCAACAGTTGTTCTCCGATCACAACAACAAATATGACAAATATGAAAAATTATACACTGATGGCTCCAAAACTGGGAATCACGTCGGTTTTGCCTTCGTGGGTAAAAATCATACTGGTAGCTATACTCTACCTCCCTTTTGCTCCATCTTTACTGCCGAATTACTTGCCATATACGAAAGCCTTCTGTACATCTCGAGAACGAACACAAAGAATTTTATCATCTACTCTGACTCCCTTAGTGTTCTAGAAAATCTGAAATCCGGAGCCTTAACACATAACTATATGCATAAAGTTTTACACAAGTATGATCAGCTTATAAACCGCGGGTACAGTGTTCTCCTCTGTTGGGTGCCCAGTCACATCGGGATCCCGGGAAATGAAAAAGCGGACACACTAGCGAAGCATGCGACCCTCCCGTACACCGGCACTCCATCCTACAGTGACATAAAGTCCAGCATCTCTAGCGTTGTAAATGGCATATGGGCCGATAAATGGGACAATGAAACGGGGAACAAACTTCGTTCTATTCGCCCAACTCTCGTACCCTGGTCGTCTCATCCCAATCGCAGGCTAGATGTCATCTTGGCACGTCTTCGCATCGGACATACGCGAATTACTCATAAGCACTTACTTTTGGGCGAACCCGCCCCGGAGTGCCCTCACTGTCATACTCACCTCACCATTCGTCATCTTTTAACGTCGTGCACTGCTTTTAATAGTTTTTATCAAATACTTTTTAACTGTTCTCATCCTAAACTAGACGAAATTCTGGGTGAAACCCCACATCGGAATCTATTTGCTTTTCTTAGACGGATCAATATTTTTTATTCAGTGTAACGTGTCCCTTTCTGTCTGACTGGCATCTGGATGGGAACCCCCATCCAGATGTCTTTGTTTCACTTTTTATCTACTTTTAACACTTTTTGAATTTTACTTTTCACCTTTTTAGGCTTTACATTTTAGTTTTTACTAGATTTTGTGGTACCTTTTATCTGAATACATTCTGATATGATTTTTACTCCTTGTCTGGCGCAGCATGTCCTTTTTGGACCTTGTGCCAATAAACACCAACCAACCAACCAACTGGCGGAGCAGGCCCATACGGGGGCCGCGTACGTCCCAGCGGGGCGTACAAAGGTTTTGTAGAGTAGCACTTTGTTAGCGGTTTTGGTTTTGGGATTAAAGAGAAGTGGGCGAAGGCGCTCGAAGGCAGCTTTCATTTTGTGTGTAGCCTTGATGATGTGGTGGTTCCATGCGAGCGTCCTATCAATGACTACTCCAAGGTAGGAGACCCGGGGGCTCCACTCATGGGGGTGTTTTCAACATGAAGTCTGGAGGGGGGAGTTTTCCTCGAGAAGCAAAGCGCCTGGCACTTTGCAGCATTTAGTTTTATGCGCCACAGTCGCATCCAGTGTGTGATGTCATCGATGTGCGCTTGCATATGAATGTTAAGCAGATGGTTGTTTGGGGCGTATCCGACAATGGCTGTGTCGTCCGCAAAGAGGGCTAAGGTGTTGTTGTGATTTCTGGGTATGTCACTAATGTAAAGGTTGAAAAGGATGGGTCCCAGGATCGAGCCCTGTGGGACCCCGCTTTTGATCGGGTAAGGTGCGGAAAGAGTGTTCCCGACCCTTACAACAAAGGTACGGTTTTCTAAGTACGAGTGTATGAGGTGAGTGATGCTGTCAGGTATATTTTGTTTTGTCAGCTTGTAGGTGAGACCCCAGTGCCACACCTTGTCAAAGGCCTTCTGCAGGTCTAATAATAGGATGGCGGCCCTCTGATTTGTTTGCATGGCTTCGTGAGCAATTTCCACAACGCGGACCAGCTGATGAACAGTGCTGTGGCCCTCCCTGAAGCCGAACTGTTCAGGGGGGATGGTGTTGTATTGGTTTATGTGTGTTTTTAATCTGGAGAGAATGATTTTCTCTGTGACTTTGCTCAGAGAGCTCAGCAGGCTGATCGGCCTGTATGAGGCAGGGAGTGCATGATTTTGTCCCGGTTTGGGAATCGGGCGGACTATTGCTTTTTTCCATGTGCTTGGGAAGTGGCGATGTTTGAGGATGGCATTCGTTAGTGTTGTGATGCTGAAAAGCGTTTGAGCGGGGATGTTTTTTAGCATAGTGTTTGTGATGCGGTCAATGCCCGGGCATTTCCGTGGGCTGAGTTTTTTAATTATTCCGAGTACCTCAGAGGGCAGAGCGTATGGTATTGTGTTTCTGGGAGGGTGGCTGAGGAAGTCCTTGGTTTCGTTTTCGATATCCTCCCGTTGGGAGACTAAGTCGTCAGTTTCGTTTTTAAGTGAAAACTGGTTTTCGTAGGATTTGGCTAGGAGGTTTGCCTTATCGAGGTCATTTATGGAGTACGAGTTCCCGTTTTTAAGGGGGGGGATTTGAGTTTTTTTATTTGTTATTTTTCTAATGGCACGCCATATGGAGCCATCATGTGGGGAGAGACCCTCAATGTAGGAAGTCCAGTTCTCGTGATTATGTCGTGAGATTTGCTGCTTGACTTGGGCACAGAGCCTGTAGTAATACGCTCTGTCTTCCGGAGCGCGCGTCAGCCGGTAGGTTTTGCGGTCTCTGTTCCTGTTATGGATGAGCGCGCGAATGAATGAGGGAAGTTTGACAGGTGTAGGGGGTGCCGGGCTAGAGGCTTGATCGAAGGCCTCAGTAAGCAGGGTAGCAATTCTGTTTCCTTCTGCTTCGATGTCCTGCTTAGTTTCTAGGTTGGGGTTTTGGTGCGGGGCGTTTAGGAGGTAATCGGTGTACCTGTCCCAGTTTGTTTTTATGCGTGTGATGGGATTTAACACCATGTGAGTATTTAAGTCGAATTGGACCGGTAGGTGATCGGAGGTAAATTGATTTAGGGTGTGGCAGGTGATGTTTTGGTTTAGACCTCGGTGGACAATCAAGTCAATAGTCGAGAAACCTCTAGAGTGCTGGTGGGTGGGGGTGGCAGGGTAGGCCATCAAGGTGTGGGTGGACATAAGGAATTTTAAAAGTCCAGTACCTCTGGGGCAGTTGTAGTCGCCGCTCCAGGCGAAGTGATGGGCATTTAAATCGCCCGCTACTATTGCCGCCGGGCAAAGATTTATGAGTTTGTGGAAGTCGTTTACAGGGAAGGAAATGTTTGGTTTTATGTAAGCTGACGTTACGAGGATGTCCCCTGAAGTGGCATGAAGCAAGATAGCCGTGGCTTCAAGATTTTCTAAGTCGAGGTTGCCAAGGTGAGTGTGTGGAATTTGCGAACGTATGTATATGGCCGTGCCACCAGAGACCCGGTTGCCTGGGTTTGTGACGGGGCGATCAGTGCGGTAGAGAGTGTAATTCGGTATATTATATGTATGCTTTTGGGAGAACATAGTTTCTTGTAACAAAACAATGTCAGTGTCCGAGTGTGACAGGTAGTCACGGAGCTCGGCTATCTTCTTGTGGAGGCCCTGGGCATTCCACAGCATAATCCTAATGTTTTGAAGTGTGCCGGTCATGTTGGGGGAGGTTTTCGTTGACTACAGCGAGCATGGCAAAGGCTCGGTCAAGTGGGTCGTTAAAAGTTTTAATGGCCTCAAGGGCCGCTTTTAGCACTCGGAAGAGTGAGGCAAGATCGACATACTCGTTTATTTCTCTAATGGTCTGTATTACTTCCATTAGCGGCGAGATGGAGGATTGCGCAGGAGCGCTAGTTTTTGTTTTGGTTTCGGGTTTGTTGGAGGGGCGCCTAGCGTGTTTGGCCTGTTTTTTCCTGTTTCGGCGAACAGGAGGTCTGGTTTTTTTGTTTGTTTTGTTTTGTAGGATCGGGGTTCCGTCCTCAGGCGTGTCTTCTACATTTTAAGTGGTGTCCTCAGCTGAGGCAAGGTTTGTTTTGTTATCGGTTTCGGGGAGAGTGGGTGTGTCTTCCATTACGCAATTTTCTGTGGCATTGTTTTCCTCATGGTCGGGGAGGTAGACAGTTGCGTTATGCTTTTTCCCCTACCCACAAGGGTCCAGGCTGAAGTGCCAGGCTGGGGGTTTACGAACGGGCTCATCTTAGTGCGAATGTCGTTTTGTTGGCTACTTGGTTTGTTTGGAGGTTTTTGGTTTGCTGTTTTGTGTCGATTTTGAGGGTTTTTTGGGCAGCCGCGGTAGTTCGCTACGTGCGGTCCCTGGCAGTTTGCGCATTTTACTGGGTCCTTCCCTTTGGTGGGACACTCTCTAAATCTATGGTTTCCGGCGCATTTAAGACAGCGGGGGGTTAGGGTGCAGTTTAGAGAGGAGTGACCGTACCCTTGGCAGTTATGACATTGTTTGACTTTATAGTTGTAATATTTTTCAACCGAAATTTGTAGATATTCGTAAGCATCAAGTGTGTATATGTCCTCAACGTTTGGGGTTCTCAGTAGATCTACTACACATAGTGGTATTAATCGCTTTTCCTTGTTCTTGATGAACGCTAGGTTGATGGGTTTAAAGCCCTTTTGGACTAAGAAGTTTTCGATTTCTGCTTTTGGTGTGTAGCTCGGGATTCCCTTTAACATGACTTTAAGGGGTCTCTCTCGTTTGGGGTCGAATGTCTGGCACCCAATTTGATTTTCTTTTAGGTAGGCCTGAACCTCCCTGTACATTTTGTCGTCTCTTAGCGTGATCATATAAAGTGTTCCTGTGTATTTACACTGGATAGTGTATCCAACTAATTCGGATAGTTTTTTGCAATGTTCAAAGTGAGTTCCATCCGGAAACTCACAGTAAAACCTGTGCTTCGCGCTGTGCCTGTCGTCTCCCTGCTGTGGGGCGATGCCCTGAGTGGAGGACTGTGTTGACGTGGATGCGATGTTTTGTTGAGGCGCATCAGTGATGTTGTCAGTGATTTGTTGCGTTGGACTGGCCGCTCTGGAAGAGTTTCGCGAGTGTGTGTCGTTCTGGGAGTCTTCCATCTGGAGATCGTCTTCAGAGTCTGACGTATCAGCTGGTAGCTGTTTTTGCTTGCACTCAGTGAACTGTGTGGCGGAGTCGGTTTCGAGTGTACGTTTTCTTGTGCTAGAGGCCGTGAACAGCCCTTTCTGCCGAAAGAAGTCTCGTGCCTGTGCAGTCATGTACGTTTGTATTCATCGCATTTCCGAAAGCTAAATTTTTAATTACGCATTTAACACATTTTCCAGTTTATTTGTAAACTCCATTCAAATTTATCTTGCATACGGATTTGTATGGCCTGAAAAGGGCCTTTTTTTTCCCAGGTTAGAATTGATCATTCTTCCCAGAAATAACATTCGGCATTAATTCGCCGTTTTTCACGACTGTATCTCCATCAATAATACTCAATGCCACCGCTTCCATATATTTTGCTCCGACATACAATAACAGAGCGATTGGAGGAACATTTTCCAATATTCGAGGTGGCAGGTAATATGGAATTACTACGTGCAGGACACCTACGGCACCGCCATAATTTTTGCGTTTCACGTAATTATTCATTGCAAAGCATTTGCAGTCAGCTAACGAATGTGAAAATTCAGAAAACTCGGGTCTCTCTATATATTCTCCCGGATTCTAAATCCCGCTTTTCAACAGCCAATCACGTTGCGTCCCTACGCCCCGCCCCCTTGATCTTCTAGAACGATTTTCTTATTCTAAAATAAAGATTTGAATATTAGGAATTTCTGTTTCTTTTTCTACAAGTTTCTAGTAGCGAGCTGGCTATGTATCTGTATCGAAACCTCGATCACGACTTTCAGTGCAATATTCGAATGGAGTGAAAACACTTTAATTTCTGCTCTCAAGTAACACTGTTAATAGCCAATTCAACAACCAACCAGTGCACTGTCAACAACCAAGCAGTTAAACTCAAGGTGGTTTGCGCTTCGGAAATATTTTCCTGCTGAAAAATACTCAACAATGATTTAAAAAGTTATCAAATTTTATTTCTTGTTGGGAAGGGAACGAATTAAGGTCACACAATTTAAGTATATTTACAGTGCCTACAGTTTAAAATCTTAGGTTTAGACGCTCACAGCCCTTTTCTAAGCAAGAATTTATGAACGGTTTTCTGTTCTTGAAAATCCTCGACTGATAGTTAAATTTGTGACGACGTCTTGTGTAACCTCACTTTTTTTGTTCTTTGAAATTTTCGCCACATTTTTTAATAAACGGAGTGAACATTTTTTTTTTTTGTTCTCCTTTATTATTTAACAAATATCGTTATCATCATGGGAATATAGGCACAGAAAATTGACTAATGATCCTGAATTCCCTAAATCATCCGCAGCATAAAAAACGCGATTATTCCACTAGAATATCGACGCACTGAGTCCAAAAGGGTTACGGTATTTTTCATTTCATGGGAGCACTCATAGTTTATCATACGACGAGAGTTTATAATAATTTGGTATATTTGAGAGACAATAAAAAATGATGATTGTATCGGAAACTTTGCAAAAAATATACCTTTTCAAGGGGGTTTTCAGTTTTTCTATTTCAGATTGCAAATGTTTAAACTCCCAATTTATGGTCAAGATTTTTTTCCTTCACAAGAACTCACTTCTAATTCACGAATTTTGAAATATTTTGACTTATAAAAGATATACTGATACTCAAAGTATATCCCTCACTGATAAAAAAAGCCCCATCCACAATTTTAATTTCCTGTCTTGCTTTTATTCATCGCATTTCCGAAAGCTAAATTTTTAATTACGCATTTAACACATTTTCCAGTTTATTTGTAAACTCCCATTCAAAATTTATCTTGCATAAGGATTTGTATGGCCCTGAAAAGGGCCTTTTTTTTCCCAGGTTAGAATTGATCATTCTTCCCCAGAAATAACATTCGGCATTAATTCGCCGTTTTTCACGACTGTATCTCCATCAATAATACTCAATGCCACCGCTTCCATATATTTTGCTCCGACATACAATAACAGAGCGATTGGAGGAACATTTTTCCAATATTTCGAGGTGGCAGGTAATATGGAATTACTACGTGCAGGACACCTACGGCACCGCCATAATTTTTTGCGTTTCACGTAATTATTCATTGCAAAGCATTTGCAGTCAGCTAACGAATGTGAAAATTCAGAAAACTCGGGTCTCTATATATATTCTCCCGGATTCTAAATCCCGCTTTTCAACAGCCAATCACGTTGCGTCCCTACGCCCCGCCCCCTTGATCTTCTAGAACGATTTTCTTATTCTAAAATAAAGATTTGAATATTAGGAATTTCTGTTTCTTTTTCTACAAGTTTCTTGTAGCGAGCTGGCTATGTATCTGTATCGAAACCTCGATCACGACTTTCAGTGCAATATTCGAATGGAGTGAAAACACTTTAATTTCTGCTCTCAAGTAACACTGTTAATAGCCAATTCAACAACCAACCAGTGCACTGTCAACAACCAACCAGTTAAACTCAAGGTGGTTTGCGCTTCGGAAATATTTTCCTGCTGAAAAATACTCAACAATGATTTAAAAAGTTATCAAATTTTATTTCTTGTTGGGAAGGGAACGAATTAAGGTCACACAATTTAAGTATATTTACAGTGCCTACAGTTTAAAATCTTAGGTTTAGACGCTCACAGCCCTTTTCTAAGCAAGAATTTATGAACGGTTTTCTGTTCTTGTGTAATCCTAGACTGATAGTTAAATTTGTGACGACGTCTTGTGTAACCTCACTTTTTTTGTTCTTTGAAATTTTCGCCACATTTTTTAATAAACGGAGTGAACATTTTTTTTTTGTTCTCCTTTATTATTTAACAAATATCGTTATCATCATGGGAATATAGGCACAGAAAATTGACTAATGATCCTGAATTCCCTAAATCATCCGCAGCATAAAAAACGCGATTATTCCACTAGAATATCGACGCACTGAGTCCAAAAGGGTTACGGTATTTTTCATTTCATGGCAGCACTCATAGTTTATCATACGAGGAGAGTTTATAATAATTTGGTATATTTGAGAGACAATAAAAAATGATGATTGTATCGGAAACTTTGCAAAAAATATACCTTTTCAAGGGGGTTTTCAGTTTTTCTATTTCAGATTGCAAATGTTTAAACTCTCAATTTATGGTCAAGATTTTTTTCCTTCACAAGAACTCACTTCTAATTCACGAATTTTGAAATATTTTGACTTATAAAAGATATACTGATACTCAAAGTATATCCCTCACTGATAAAAAAAGCCCCATCCACAATTTTAATTTCCTGTCTTGCTTTTATTCATCGCATTTCCGAAAGCTAAATTTTTAATTACGCATTTAACACATTTTCCAGTTTATTTGTAAACTCCCATTCAAAATTTATCTTGCATAAGGATTTGTATGGCCATGAAAAGGGCCTTTTTTTCCCAGGTTAGAATTGATCATTCTTCCCCAGAAATAACATTCGGCATTAATTCGCCGTTTTTCACGACTGTATCTCTATCAATAATACTCAATGCCACCGCTTCCATATATTTTGCTCCGACATACAATAACAGAGCGATTGGAGGAACATTTTTCCAATATTTCGAGGTGGCAGGTAATATGGAATTACTACATGCAGGACACCTACGGCACCGAGATAATTTTTTGCGTTTCACGTAATTATTCATTGCAAAGCATTTGCAGTCAGCTAACGAATGTGAAAATTCAGATAAGCACATCAGATAAGCACATGTTGGTTGGGGAGTGCCTGGGGAAAATAAACCCCACAACTCCCATTCAATAACCGATAAAAAATTTTAAACTGAGGAGTTAAGCTTTAAAAAATGAATTTAAGTTAGTGAAAAAGGTAGAATTTTGAAAAAGTAAGTGGGGGGAAAAAACTTTTTAAAAGTCCGAGTTCGGATACGAACCCGGGCACCACAGGCCCGAAGCACAACGTGCTACCGACCAGACTGGCGGGACTTAACTAGTTAGGTGTCAGCAATGGTTCAGTCACTGCTAGCAGTGCTGTTCCCGTTGTTGACAAAACTTAGAAAGAATAACAATTTTTCCTGGGGGGAATTAATTTGCCTTAAGTGATTTAAAATTTCTTTAAATTTACTGACTAGTTCTGTCAACGAGACTCCTATCTCTTTTTCAATCTCTTTGGTGAGTTCTGCTAATTCTTGTAATGAATTTTGTTGGGGGGAGGGGGTAGAATTAGTTGAGGCGGCTTGAGCATAACTAGTATACTTTTTGGAAGAGGGGGGAGGGGGTTGCGAATTTGTTAACGGGGTTTGTTTTTGTGGGTTATTGGGGAATTTTTTACAGCCTTTATAACTAGCTGGGTGATTTAGGGAGCAGTTACAGCATTTGGGGGGTTGCTTATCATCATTAGAATTGTTGTTTAACTTAATGGGGCAATTAAAATGCTCGTGGGGGTCGCCACATACCACACAGCGGGGGGGCATGGAACAATGCTTCGCGTAGTGGAAGAAGCCGTTGCAGCGATAGCACTGAACGGCTTTCCTGGGGGGTCTGAATTTTTCAATTTTGATTTGGAACGAGAGTAACTTGTTAAGATTATAAATTTCCTGTCCTTGGGGATTGTTTTGGAGTTGGATTTGGAAGAAGGGGAGGGGGGTTTTATCTCGCCTACTTTTTAATTGGTTGACTCGTATGACGGGGTATTTAATACAATTTAGCGCTTCGGCGATTAGTTCAGAAGGGGTAGTGAGGGGGAGTCCTTTAATGACTACTTTAAGGGGGGGGGTGATGTCTGAGTTACTGAAGAAGGGGATGGAATTGGTTCGAAGAAGGTCTGCAATTTTATGTTTACTTTTAAAATCTGTCGGGAAAATTTTGAGGGAGGACTTCTGGGCTACAGCATTAAAATTTGCATCTGCGTTCTCGTTTATGAGTTGGGTGATGGCATGCATATCAGGAGGATTGGGGATGATTAGCGGTTTGGGCCTGACATTGGGGTTGATTTTTACAGTCGGAGAAGAGCTAGGAGTCTCTTGTTCCATTTCCTTATCCTGGGAGTCTAAAGTGCTTAGAAGTTCGAAATGATTGGGGGTACTAAATCCAACATTTGACGTGTACTTATCTGGTTCAGTCCTGGGTTTGGCGCATCTTTTTGGCATGGAGAATCCCTCGGTTGTGTCGTCAGCTTCTTCACAGGGCGAAGAACGTTTGGAGGCTTGAGTCATCGGCGGTGGTTCAGTTTGTAGATGCCGGACATCAGATAAGCACATGTTGGGATGGGGAGTGCCTTTTCCAGAAGCGCTATCCTCTTCGCTAGGAGTCACGTGCTTTTCTTCGTCGGCTATGGATCTTTCATACCAATCCTGGCTGGTAGACGCTTGATCAATTGTCTGATTCGCTGTGCCGAATTTTTTAAGAATTGCTTCTAAGCTCGTCTTGTCTATTTTTCTAGACATCTCTCATTCCTCTCTTGACATCTCTCATTCCTCTCTTGAAAATAATTGAATGAATGAACCGAACCGAACCGAAAAGGGGGGTTTTGATGGAGCTCCTGAGCGCCACGCGCTAATCTCCAGAGTGAATCATTCATTCTTGTATTGTGACTCATGTAAGGACCCCGTAACTTGGCCGGGGGGGTGAGAGGGTTCGCGTTCGGGTGTGGCAGAGGGGGGAGACAGCAATTAGGGCCGACCTGCTATCCCGTCCTATGGACCTTCCTCTAGCAGGTTGCTCGGCACGCTGTCAAATACCCTCGAATAGAAACCGAAACCAAAGCTAGTCGCAATGCTGCGGCAGTGTGAAGAGTGCGGCCTTGGGGCGCCGTTTGTTATGAGTGTCCCTGTGGTCATAGTCCGGGAACTCGGCGCGGATGGTGTTTGGTAGGAGGTCTAACTTGTTATAAAAAGTCTTAGTCTGTTTGAGAATGATCTTTCGCAAGCACTTGACCTTTAAGTCTCTCCTGATTATCTCGTTAGAGATGAAGGTCGGACCGTGTCTGAGGACTCGCAGAAAGTAATTTTGTTTTGATTCCAGCATGTTTAGATGCGTTTTGGCAGCACTGGCCCAGACTGGGGCGGCGTAAGTGGCAATGGGGCGCACATATGCCTTGTATAGGAGTGTTTTGTTAGAGATGCTGATTTTTCTGTTAAAAATAAATTTGTTCAGTTTCGCAAACGCCGCCTGCATGCGCTGGCGGGTGTTATTAATGTGTGGTCTCCACGTCAAGTTTTTATCTAGAGTGACGCCTAGGTATTTTGCAGTGTTGTCCCAGTCAATAGGCTGGTTACCAACTTGTAGTCGTGGGGGAGGTTGTTTCGACGTGAACGATACAGCCTGACATTTATTCGGGTTGATTCTCAGGTGCCAGCGGGTCATCCAGGATTCAATAAGTGATATGTGCTCTTGCATGGCCTTAGCAAGTACTTTTTTATTAGGGTGGTGGCCGACGATTGCCGTGTCGTCCGCGAACAGAGCAAGGCTCGTTCCGTAAGACCTGGGAATGTCGTTGATGTATAGAGTGAACAGTACTGGACCTAAGATGGAACCCTGGGGAACACCGCTGGTTATGGGGTGGTACTGGGAAACATCTTCGTGCACCCTGACAGCATAACTACGATCAGACAAATAATTGTTGATCAGGTGAATTAAAGTGTCGGGAAAGTGTTGTTGGATGAGCTTATAAATTAAACCCTGATGCCATACTTTGTCAAAGGCCTTTTGGAGGTCTAACAAGAGTATGGCAGTATGATGTTTCTTCTGTATGGCCTCGTGAAGTATTTCTGTAACCCGAACGAGTTGTTGTGTTGTTGAATGCTTACTTCTGAAGCCAAATTGCTCCGGAAGTAGCAGGTCGGTTTCAGTGATGTGCGCTTGCAGTCTTTGTAGAACCAGCTTTTCTACCAATTTGCTAAGGGCACTAAGTAGGCTAATCGGCCGGTATGAGGCTGGTTGAGAGAGGTCCTGTCCCGGTTTAGGGATGGGGCAGATCAAGGCATTTTTCCACGAAGTTGGGAAGTGAGCGGTTTTGAGAACTGCATTTGCTAAATTCGTTATGTTAATGAGAGTGTTATATGGGATGTTTTTTAACATTCTATTAGAGATCTTATCGTGTCCCGGGCACTTTCGCTCCCTGAGGGACTTGATTATTTCAGCAACCTCCTCTGGATTCGCAGGGGGGATGATGTAAGTGGGAGAGTGTCTGAGGAACGAGGTGACCGACTCGTGAATCGATCTATCCCAATCGCTCCCGGTGATGTCTCCGTTGCTGAACTGGCTGACGTAACACTGGGCTATTGCCTCAGCTTTGTCTTGGTCAAGTATTGCCAGGGTGTGATTAGACTTAATTGGCGGGAGGTTTGTCCTCCTCTGATTAATTCTGTTGATAGCCCGCCAAAGGGAGCCGTCTGTGGGGGCAAGTTCTTCAAAATAGGCCTTCCATCTGTCTTGAACGTGCCTATTGATTGCGGTTTTGACATCTCGTTTGAGTCTGATATATTCAATTTTGTCATTCGGGCTACGTGTTAACTGGTGTTGTTTTCTGGCCCTATTTCGCATGGCTATGAGCCTGCGTAATTCAAGTGGGAGCCTGCCCACACCTATGGTGTTCAGTGTTTTGGTGGCGTTGTTATATGCGTTAATGATATCGTTCGATAATTTGTTGGCTTCTTCGTCTATGTCCGCAGGAAGCGCCAGCTCGCTGGTGGAGGGGGGTGTGGCATCTAGCAGGTCGGTGAACCTCACCCAGTTCGTTTTGGTTTTGGTTTTGTTATGTGTGACAGTGCAGACAGGGACCTCAAATCTGACAGGTAGGTGGTCCGACGTAAATTGAGTTATGGTACTTGTTGGGATGTGCTTGTGTATGTTGGTGTATACTAGCAGATCGATTGTGGACCCATATTGCGCACCGTTATATGTGTAATAGTGGGTAGGCGTGGGTGGGTAGGATAATCGCACCCCCTTGTCAAATATAAGTTGTAATAGACCGATCCCTCTAGGACAGTTTCTCGTTCCATTCCACGCAAAGTGGTTAGCATTAAAGTCCCCTGCAATAATTTGCGTGGGGCACTTGTCAAGTAAACTTTCCAGATCACGTCTGGGGAAGGGGTGGGAAGGCCTGAGATAGGCAGAAGTTATTAATATTTCTCCGTTAGTACATCGCACGAAGACGGATGTGGCCTCCAAGCTTGAGTGGTTGCAGTCCGCCGGACGGTGACTAATGCCCGACTTAATATAGATGGCAGTACCACCTTGAATTTTTGTCGGGGGGGTAGTTTGTCTGTCAGTTCTGTGTAGAACAAAGTTAGGTATGTTATAGTTTAGGTGTTTCCTAAAAAGGGTTTCTTGTACGAGGACTAAGTCGAAGTCCTGGTGGACTAAGAAGTCCCTGAGCTCATTGATCTTACCGTGGAGCCCCTGGGCGTTCCACGATAAGATCCGGAGTGATGTGCTACTACTCGCAGTCATCATCAGACGGCTGGATGTTGTCTAGTGATGTGACCAGTGTGAAGCACTGGTCAAGTATGTTTTCGTTGTTTTGTACCGCAATGAGGACTTTTTTAAGGGCTTTTAGCATGGCTGGCAGGTCAACAAGCTCAGAGAGCTGCTTGACAATAGTAAAGACCTCTAGAATGGCGGAGAAGGAACCCTGGTCCCGGTTAGGTTTTGTTTTCGTTGCAGTTTTGGTTTTGGTGTTGGTAGTCTTGTGTGTGCCCTTCTTGGCGCGTTTTTTGTTTGGTTTCTGGGGCCTGGCCAGTACCATATTGCGTAGATCCTTGTCTACTTTGTTGTTTGTGGAGTTCTCCTCCTGTGGGGCTGGTATTGCAGGTGGGGGGTCGGTGTTGTTTTCACCTGTCTCCATCGCAGTTTCGTTTTCGTTTGCGTTATCGGCAGAAGCCAGTGTGTGGTTTACAGGTTGTTTGTCAATTGACTGAACATCCTGTATTGTTACTTTCCCCTTTTTACCCACTAGGTTCCAGGCATTAGCGTCCTTCTTGACGAACGGCTGAAGGGACTTTAGTATTGCAGTCTTGGCGTCTAGTTTTGTATTTTGGAGTTGGCTGACCGCCTTGGGGTGTTTTCCCTTGTTTGCGGGATTTTTGGGGCAGCCTCTGTAGGAGGCAACATGAGGTCCGTGGCAGTTTGCGCAACATGGCGCATGATTCGGTCCCTTGATAGGGCAATCTCTGAATCGGTGGGGCTGCCCGCACTTTAGGCACTTGGGCGTGAGTGTGCATGTAAATGAGGAGTGAGAGAAGCCCTGGCAATTAAAACACTGCTTAATTTTGGGCCCTCTGTAGGCTTCTACTGTTATTTTTAAGTAATTGTACTGCGTGAGGTTGTACACGTCAGCTAAGTTTGTGGTTTTTCGGAGATCAACCACACAGAGTGGCATTAGCTTTTTCTCTTTGTTACGCAGAAAAGCCAGGTTGATTGGCTCGAATCCTTGTTGCAAGAGGAAGGCCTCAATTTCCGTTTTTGGGGTATCTGCTGGAATACCTCGCAAAAGCACTTTAACAGGCCGGAGCCGTTTTGGGTCAAAGGTTTGTGTTCCAATGTTATGTCCCTTCAGGTAGCTCTGAACCTCCCTGAATTTGTGGTCGTTCCTGAGTTGTACCATGTATGTCTGGCCAGTGTATTTGCAGGTGACGTCATACCCAACAAGTTTGGAAATCGCCCTGCAGTGCTCGATGTATGTACCATTGGGAAATTCACAGTAGAACCTGTGTTTGTTTGTGTTTTGGGGGCCAGTGCTGCCGTCGGTGGGCGGGTCAGAGCCTGCCAAAGAGTCGCTGGGCGGGTCTTGAGAGCTGCCCGGGGTGGGGCCTATGGCACCAACAGTGTTGTCTGAAACCTCCCCAGTGGGTGGAGTTAGAGTCGCCGCCAGGGGCGGGGTCATGGGGGGGCCATCAGTGTTGTCAATTTCGGCCACTTGCATTTCCTCAGCAGCGATATCTGAGCTCGTGCTATCTCGCCTGTTTGTTTTGGTACGACTCGCGTCGTCTGTTTCATCAACTTTCCTTTTTTGGAGGGATCTGAGCCCAAGTTCTCTCAGCTCTTTACGAGCAATAGCGTGTAAACATTTGTCATACGGACCCAGGAGAGGATTCTCCGATAGGGTCTTGAGCGTCGGCGTATTTATTAGGTCCGAGAGTTTCTGGTGTAGGTCCGGCAGTTCCTCATATATATTCGGATTCTTGGCAATTTGCCCGTCCGCAAATTGTAGAAAGTGGGCTAAGTAGCCAAACAGTTTCTTGTCTAGCGTCTCCGCGTGGAGACGAACGAAGGTGTCTTTAAATCCTGGCATGGTGAGTTGAGCAAACACAGTTGAAGGGAATCCCTAGGGGGGACCTGCAAGAAAAATACTGCGGTGGCTAGCCGCAGTGGTGCAAGGGTAGGGGGCCTTACGCAGTCACTTGTTCGAGGGCTACCCCCTGCCTACTCGGGTGGGCTACGCAAGGCAACGCGGGGACTGGGGCAGTACCGGGAGCAGTACTGTAATAGCCGAAATCTGGATCGCCGCCTGTACAGGAGGTACAGTGTCCGGATCTCTTGGATCGCCACCCGTTACGCCAAAGGCTTCCCACAATGGCTCTGACAAGAGCCGGTCCACTTATCGACGCAACGGTGATAACAGTCAGCGGTGAGAGCCTCCGCAGGAAAAACCTCGGAGACGCAGCACGATGTCGCAGCCGCACAACGGTACGGCTCAGCGGGAGCTGGAAGAAGCGTGTCCGCGGCTTACACTCCGCTGGGTAATTGAATGAATGAATGAATGCCTCGGGTCTCTATATATATTCTCCCGGATTCTAAATCCCCCTTTTCAACAGCCAATCACGTTGCGTCCCTACGCCCCGCCCCCTTGATCTTCTAGAACGATTTTCTTATTCTAAAATAAAGATTTGAATATTAGGAATTTCTGTTTCTTTTTCTACAAGTTTCTTGTAGCGAGCTGGCTATGTATCTGTATCGAAACCTCGATCACGACTTTCAGTGCAATATTCGAATGGAGTGAAAACACTTTAATTTCTGCTCTCAAGTAACACTGTTAATAGCCAATTCAACAACCAACCAGTGCACTGTCAACAACCAACCAGTTAAACTCAAGGTGGTTTGCGCTTCGGAAATATTTTCCTGCTGAAAAATACTCAACAATGATTTAAAAAGTTATCAAATTTTATTTCTTGTTGGGAAGGGAACGAATTCAGGTCACACAATTTAAGTATATTTACAGTGCCTACAGTTTAAAATCTTAGGTTTAGACGCTCACAGCCCTTTTCTAAGCAAGAATTTATGAACGGTTTTCAATTCTTTTGTAATCCTAGACTGATAGTTAAATTTGTGACGACGTCTTGTGTAACCTCACTTTTTTAGTTCTTTGAAATTTTCGCCACATTTTTTAATAAACGGAGTGAACATTTTTTTTTTTTTTAGTTCTCCTTTATTATTTAACAAATATCGTTATCATCATGGGAATATAGGCACAGAAAATTGACTAATGATCCTGAATTCCCTAAATCATCCGCAGCATAAAAAACGCGATTATTCCACTAGAATATCGACGCACTGAGTCCAAAAGGGTTACGGTATTTTTCATTTCATGGCAGCACTCATAGTTTATCATACGACGAGAGTTTATAATAATTTGGTATATTTGAGAGACAATAAAAAATGATGATTGTATCGGAAACTTTGCAAAAAATATACCTTTTCAAGGGGGTTTTCAGTTTTTCTATTTCAGATTGCAAATGTTTAAACTCTCAATTTATGGTCAAGATTTTTTTCCTTCACAAGAACTCACTTCTAATTCACGAATTTTGAAATATTTTGACTTATAAAAGATATACTGATACTCAAAGTATATCCCTCACTGATAAAAAAAGCCCCATCCACAATTTTAATTTCCTGTCTTGCTTTTATTCATCGCATTTCCGAAAGCTAAATTTTTAATTACGCATTTAACACATTTTCCAGTTTATTTGTAAACTCCCATTCAAAATTTATCTTGCATAAGGATTTGTATGGCCCTGAAAAGGGCCTTTTTTTTCCCAGGTTAGAATTGATCATTCTTCCCCAGAAATAACATTCGGCATTAATTCGCCGTTTTTCACGACTGTATCTCCATCAATAATACTCAATGCCACCGCTTCCATATATTTTGCTCCGACATACAATAACAGAGCGATTGGAGGAACATTTTTCCAATATTTCGAGGTGGCAGGTAATATGGAATTACTACGTGCAGGACACCTACGGCACCGCCATAATTTTTTGCGTTTCACGTAATTATTCATTGCAAAGCATTTGCAGTCAGCTAACGAATGTGAAAATTCAGAGAGAGATAAGTACGTGAATGTCTGGGGAAGTTCCCCTGGGACCTAAATCCTCAAACAGCTCCCGTTCAATTATAGTTAAAGTGGGGGTTTAAACGGATGGTGGGGAGCTTGATTGTGTGTTCGAAAGAGTGGAGAAAAATTAAAAAGATTTAATGATCACATAAAGGAAACTCAGAAATGAGCAAGGCAATTTAAAAATACAGCTCCAGAGAATAGAGGTATGTGTGGGCGTTTGCTTGAGTTTAGAAT
>JAWZYV010019579.1:0-22898 GCA_038373885.1 Cheiracanthium punctorium
AATTCCAATCGCTAAATGAAAATTGTTAATCGACATTTTACACACATTAAATATAAATTCATAGTTCGACTTTTGAATGTACCTATTATTATTAAGCTTCATTTTGAATATGAAAAATGTCAGCATATCTTTTGTAACTGTCTCAATGTGAATTACACAAATACAAATTTCGCGAAAATATTAACACATCTTTACATTTTTAATCAATTTTACGTTTAAAAATAAGGTACAGCTTTAGTATGGTCCCTTTGGCGCGCTTTATTTTTGGCGACTTTTTTTGGAGCGATAAAGGATGCCAATATGGTAACCCCGCCGTCTGATGATCCGGAGCAGTAGATTCATCCGTGACGTCACGGTTTCGCTAACGTTTTCCTCCAGCGAATGGTGAGCGTTTGTTCCTTTATTAAACTTTTGGAGACCCCTTTGCCAGTATTTCGCGCGGGAGCTTCGAGTGGTGGAACCGCCATTACGCTTTATGGTTTTATTTTAATGGCTTTGTTTTAGATTAAATTTTATTATTTAAGTATTACTGAAATTTAAAATGGATGTTCAGGTTCGTACTGACTGTTTATATACAGTTTTGTATGAATAAACATTCTTTTGATAGTACGTTTCAGGTTAATATTTTCATTCTCGATTGTTTATTTGTTAAGGGTAGAAGCAACAAATAATTACGTTATTAATATTTTATACAGTGAAATAATTTTAGATATTTTGATTTTATTATTTCCATATTGCAATAATTTAGGGATTTTAATCAAGGTATGTGATAAGCATTGTTTGTTTTTATTTGTTATTATTACCTTTGTTTATTTGTTAATGGTAGGAGCAACAAATAATTCAGTTATTAATAAAATATTTGATATTTTGATTTTATTATTTCAATATTGAAACAATTTAGCGATTTTAATTAAAGTATGAGATAAGCATTGTTCGTTATGATTTGAATTAGTTCTTTATTTTGCTTACGTAGTGTTTTATTAGGAGGCTAAAATGTATTTTAATTTTTTTGTCTTTTTTATTTGTTATTTTTGTGAGGTATTGCCTTTAGAATATTATTTGTTTGCGTTGTTTAATTTAATCTACTAAAAAGAGAAAGGGGGGGGTGAGGGGTGGCACAGCCCCCCTCACACAAAAAGAAAAGTTATTAAATTTTATTAAACCGAATCTATATGTGCATGTAAGCTTGTTATCTGTTTAATTTTTTTTCATAAAAATATTTAAAATAAATCATAGCAAAATTAACGGCGACGATCAATTATCTCGGAACCAGCGCCACCCGATCCGCCATATTGTTTACAATTGGCATCGGCAAGGCAAACTTGGGTTGGCGAGAGGATTTTGTCGCCAAATCAAAAAATCGCCAAAAATGGACCATACTAAAGCTGTTCCAAAAATAAAATAATAAGAAAGAGAAAATCAGGTTGCAATGCCATAAAAAATTTACGGCCAGTAAATCACATTCAGAAATTGATTACATAATAGATACATATTCAGAAAAATTGAACGCAGAAAAATGCACACAAACAACCTATTCCTTAATAATCTGAGAATTATAATTCTTTTTTTTTTTTAAAAAGCGATATTTACCTCCTTTCACGCATATTTTTTTTAATACCATCCATCGGACTACAGCTTACACTACGTAATCAACGAAACGACCGTTAAAATGAAAACGCGGGAAGCCTTATTTGCAACCCTGTGGGCCATTATTGGCACGTTGGCGATGAACTCCGTAAACCCCTGGTTGGCGACCAAAACTGTTTTCCCCCTTTAATCAGGGGACAGTTGAAAATGACTGCGCATGCGCTATAGGACGGACGCAGAGACGAAAGGTCTCCGTGTCCGTCCATAAGCCGGCAGCGTAGACACTCCCGGATAAATACAGGCTGTCCGAGGGCGTGTTCAGACTGCCACTTTTGGGTAAAACTCGAGTAAAACACGAACAGCTCGAGTTTTACTCGAGGAGATTGACATCGTGAACGGTTTTGGGTATATAATAGGAAAAAAAAAGGGGCGGCACGTATTTACTAACCTGTGGAGCCAATGGTAGCGAACAATAACAATAAACAAAGCTCACGTGATCTATCTCCCCAACTTCCCAAGGAAAATCCTTGGGGAGTTGGGAAAAACTCGAGCTACTCAACTTGGCAGTCTGAACGCTTTGTTTATCTCCCGGAAAAGCTCAAATCGGGCATCGTAAACGGCTTGGGTTTTTCCCGAGTAACTCGAGTTACTCAAAAGTGGCAGTCTGAACGCGGCCCGAGTTGCACTCGTGCAACGAGTTTGGCGTTTACGAGGGCAGCCATTGTTATCCATTCCTGGATACTTTTAGCTTTGATTTTAGGCATATTTTCTCCGGCAGAGATGGCAACAGTGATTTGTTGGGTAAAAGCGACAAATCGGCGAAGAAGCGAAAATTTACTCGTACGGAAAAACGGAGCTTTCTGGACAGCCTGTATATATCCCAGTGAACCATATTTATATTAAGGTTCGCGTTTCGGCGTGTGTCTAAAGCCGGATTCATACTGGCCGTACCGTACCGCTTAGACGCCGCAATGACGTCACGTGGCGGAGCAACACGGCCCCCGCGTGGCGAGCGCCGAGGGTTTGCGCAATATCAGCCAATTACAGAAGAGCTTTTACAGCTACAGCCAATTACAGAAGAGCATTGGTGTATTTACTTGCGGCACCGCAAGCTCGCCGCGCGGACAGCCAACGGTCCAAAACGGCGAAACAGTACAGCCGGATTCATACTGGCCGTACCGCATCGCTAAGACGCCGCAATGACGTGACGTGGCGGAGCAACACGGCGCCCGCGCGGCGAGCGCCGAGGGTTTGTGCATTATCTGGCGAGAACAGCGACCGCAAAGCTACAGCCAATTACAGAAGAGCTTTTACAGCTACAGCCAATTACTTAAGAGCATTGGTGTATTTACTTGCGGCAAGGCAAGCTCGCCGCGAGGACAGCCAACGGTCGAAAACGGCGAAACAGTACGGCATGGTTGCGATGCGGCGCGGCAGCTTTTAATCCACCTTACGGCATGGTTGCGGTGCAGCGCGGCAGGTATGAATCCACCTTAAAGCGCCGAGATTTCGGCCGCATTCGTAAACGCTAATCGAGTTGCTGCGCGTGTATTTTGATGAGTCATCCAAAGAGGCTCGGATGCTTGAGTCTTCACGTATACATCAGGCATTTCTTAAGCTTCCCAGTGCTTTCAAATGTTATTTAATGTAGTTTTAAGTTAAGGTGACCATACGTCCTCGAAATTCGAGGACAGTCCCCAAATATGGATCAATTTTTCATTTTGTCCCCAAATTTAAAGATTGGACTTTTTTTCCCTGAAGGTTTCCGTTTAGTTTATTTCTTTCAGAAAAAATTGAAGACATAAGAAAATAAACCAACTAAAAGCGCCATCTACTCAGAGAAACAATGAAATTCGATCCCTGAAAACGTTTGTTGTCATTGTGTGTGTAGCGTGTACAGACATTCAATAAAGTATCCAACTATGAGCCAAATTTGCCATTTCGGTTTTGTTAATGATTAATCACATTTCATGAAGCTTGAAATTGACGTACGAAAATTTTCTTGCACTCGAATACCTTTTTTAGAGGGCGTACAAAGTTAGATGAAATATTATGGCAAAATGATACAATGTAAAAAGCAATGTCTTCTGAAAAATGCAAATACTATTCCAAGAGTTAAATTTTGAATAAATTGCAATATTTCAACATGATGTTCCTTTCATGCTTCTGGTTTAAATAAATATTTATAAATGAATGAAATACTTCCATTAATTTATTAGAAATAAGAATACACAATTGATATAAAGACCCTAGTAGCAATGACTGCTTGTTTTCTGCTCGGTCGTTCATCGACTCATCGTTAACTCATCGACTCGTCGAATTCAGTCATCGGCAAGTGCACTTTTGTTTATCTGCAATAGATGAATTTTTGTTCATCGATAGAAGTATTCTAGACGAGCAGTTTCGCCGATGGGAAACCGAAAAACAATATCTTATCCGAAACTGCAGCTCTATAGTCAACGGGCCTTGCAGGTGTCCCCAGTGGTTTACACTTTACCCAAATTCCTATAAATATTTGCGTAATTTAGATGTGCCTTTGCATAATCTAAGGGAAATTTTGAACAATTCTTGAATTAATCGCATAATTTACTTCAAATTTCTTGTATTGGGGTTGGGAGGGGGCAGGGGGGTGGTATCCCCCCCCCTTGTCCCTTCCCACAAAATTTAAATTTGAAAAGAAATATTTACAAAAAAATGTAAGTATTTATTATATAAAAATCGTTTGTAATATTTAAATAATTTTTTAAAAATGTGTTTAAGAAAAGAAAATCTATTTGAGCGTCAACTGCATTATAAGAATAATGGAAACTTCATTAGAATGAGCAATTCTTTTGAAACCTCTTTAATGTAAACAGCAAGAAGAGAAATCAGTTAATTTTTAAAAGTTATCCAAGAAATATGAAAGTTAAAATCACACTAAAATTCCTATACAATTGGCAATATTGTTTTTTAATTATTAATTATGAATGTTGTTGCTACTTACATACATTGGTAAAAAGTGAAATTAATTTCTTACCAATCGAATAATTTAACTATTATTAATAATAGCTGAACAACACTTTGTCAAAATTTCACCGAAAGTCCCAATCTGAGACTAAAGTAACCGCTAGTTCACACTTTGCCTTACACATGATACGATTCGATGGTCTAGCGGTAGCGCGCTTATCTCGTAAATAGTACGCTCAGGGTTCGGGCCCGGGGGAGGAAGATTTTTTTTTTTTTCAGAAAAACGGAAATTTAGCATACAAAAAACCCAAACGTAATAAACAGAACGGACATTTTTTGAAAATTTTGCTGCCAGTCGTTTATTTTTTATTAACAAATATATTTTAAATAGTTTATCCGTTTCTTTTCGTTATTTCATCGGAGTCATCCGGAAACGATGATCGGCTTTATGGCCCCCCGAGCGGACATTTTGTACCAGTTGCCGATGAACTTTCCCCTTTTTGGGATGAAAAGCCGTGATCGGCCATTGCTCCTTCTCCTCGGATTTAACTCACCCGCCTCTCATCGACCGATGGGTTATTGCTACTAGGGGAGCTATTGAGAGTTCATTTTCAAGTATCAAAGTCAGTCAAGATTTAAAGTATGGGTATACTAGTATACACTCTCCAAAAAAAGTATTCGAGTAAAAATTTCCTACGTTGGTTTCGTATATTAAAAATTATTTATCATAGAATATGAATTAGGCTATGTATAAATATGACTTTCTATTTCTGTCACGTTTTACGTTTTTCAAAAACTCAATTATTATTCGCAAATCTAAAATAGGAAATTTATCTCTTACTCGAGTACTTTTTTTGGAGGGTGTACATGGTAATATGTTGTGTCCTCGAATAAGTACTCGAAAATATTTTCTAGTGTCCCCAAGTTTTGTTTAGATTCGAGGACAATGCTTGATTTGTCCTCAAATTACTGATTAGAAATATGGTCGCCTTATTTTAAGTAGTAATTGTGTTACTAATTCAAGTACAAACTCATTATTAATTTGTTTGCTATGATACATATTGGCATTAAGAAAATAGATGCATATAATTTGAAGGAAAAACAAAGTAGCGCTTACTTTCGTGATTCACGAGTTTCACAAGTGGATATTTAATATACTTTAATATAACTAAATACAGAAATGAGAAAGACATTTTATACTGAATATTTCATTAACGTAGTCGTATTCCCTACGTTATTTTAAACAATTTAACATTAACAAATGATGTATTAAAGCACATTTCAGTGTTTTCGGATATCCTGTATATTTGAGAAAATTGATAAAATACGCTCTATTGCGCGATCCGTGAATTAATTATTCTTTAATAAAGACATTTCATGTATTATATGTTATTGTTTTGTCGCTTTCTCAATCGAACTTTGGAATTGAGCAAACATAATGAACGCTTGTACAAAATATTAACTACATTTGAAGTTTCTATATAAACGGGCAAAAATCAATAATTTATAATATACTGTATTTCTGCACTGTACCAAATGTAAGTCTGAATCACATAATCAAGGCATATGTAACTGATAAATAACATTTTCAACTGGCAAAATTAAATTGTCTAAATAGTATCACAACGTCATGCTTATTTACAAGAATAAACTACACAAGTAATACGATTTCTGATTAAAATAATTTATTTATAAATAACACATGAATAATTATTCACTAAACATGATTTACATACATATTTTTAGAATTTCTAAATAAATTATAAAAGTGCTCACTTACCTTTACATTCAGAGCAAAATGTTCGAATTTCATGATAAATTTTTATGAAAGAAAACGGCGCAAGATTCACAAAACGATTACCTACATCTAAAGTTCTTTAGTACGACAAAACTATAAAAAAATTGTCTTAAAATAATAAAATATTTAGAATACTTAGAATAATAAAATAGAACACTGCGAATGCCGAAAACATGCCTCAATAATTAACTCGTTTTTAGCGGTGGCAACTCAGGAGCAGGCCCGTTGCTTAGCGACGGCCCCGGTTGCACCAAGTTGCACTCGTTTAGACCTCAGACGCAGCCGCGTTCTAACGTGTAGGAATGAAGGCATTCGAGGTTTATCGAGAATTCCCCACGTATTACTTCGGTACAGCTGAAAGCATTTAAAATAATTATATTTTAAATACTTTCATCTGTGTTATTTCAATCTTAAAATAATTATTAATATACAATAATTACTTTAAAAGAACACTGATAAAATTTTCTAGCATTAATTGACATTTGTGCTAAATTTTTAACAAACACATACTTTTAAAACTTGAAAAATTAAGATAAAAACAACACACAAATTCAACGTACTACGTACTAGCTTTTTAATACAAAATTAATAACCTTTGACTTTAAATTTAATTTAAGAATCCCATTGATTATCTCTTGTCTTGGGGTATTTCCCCTAACTGTGCTATATTTGAAGAAACAACAATTTTCCAACAAATAAGAGTGTGTCGATGTAAAAACAAATATAAAAATTCATCGAAATGAATATAGAAAAATTTTATTTAACTATGAAAGTTATGAATGAAGAAACATGCACATGCACTGTCTAGCAGTTATATTTGTGTTTGTGAATTTATCAGAGATCTCAGAGTTAATATCATGATTATATATAAAGCACCAAATATATTTATATTGTGCTTTAATCATGATGTTATTGATATATTGCATAAATGAATGTTTCTTCTTTTAAAAAAAAACATTTCAAGTACTGTTCACGTGAAAAAAAATTATCAAGTATCAGAGAATGTGCTTTATAATCAATAAGTGGCAATGGGCGCCGGCAGCATAGGGCAAGAGGGCAATGCCCTCCCCCTGGATTTTTGTATGCAGTGTTTTCCCTTGCTTTTTTGCTCTTTACAACATGGTAACCATACGTTGAATTAGTCTTTGCCCCTCCCGGAAATATTCTGCCGACGCCCATGTAAGTTGTTGGGGTCTCACATCGCCGCAGTAATCTCCTGCATCCGGAAACTAGCGCGGAAGGCGATAACTGTCAGCCGCGCAGGAAAATACTTTTGCACCTGGCTCGCACTGAAGTGAAGAGAGGATTACGCTTCCACTCGCGGTTGGTGTGCATGTAGGATGGCTTAGCTCCAGCGACCAAATGTGACATGCTCAATTATTTATCATTTCAGTGTGTAACGTAAATTCGTAGAAGTTTTAAAATAAATATGGTTTAAATGTTGATATGTGTAATGTTTAATTATTTGCGGCGGCAGCACTTTGCGTTATGTCCCTCTCCACCTCCAGGACACGAGTCTCCAAGAGAATCGACTTGAATGCACGAGAGGGTTTTCGCAACCAGGCCAGTTTTTTCCACAGAAGCAGAGTTATGCTAATGTGAACAGTGTTGCTATGTGAACAGCGACACTATATAAGGTCTGTAGCTAGTTACTACCGATGTAGCGAGTTACTACGCCTGGGGTATAGTCCCCTTTTTGTATTCGGCACAAGGTGCCAGTTTGTGTTTTATCTGTTTTATGTTTTTGTTTTAATAAAGTGTTATGTTGGGAAAAGTTGTGTTCAATCGTGAATACACACACGTACAATGAGAAGGGCAGAAAGTTATCATCTGCCACTTCAACTGGTGACCCGGAATAGGACAAAACCATCTTCTGTACGAAACAAAGTGTGCTACTCTGGAAGTTCGATCGATGTTCAAAGTCAAGCCTCTTCAGCAGCTTGGGCAAGATCTACAGTCAAGCTGGCCCTCGGTGAGTTTGTTGGAGCCGCCTTATTGCAAAGAACGGTGTTCTACGGGTAAAGATTTCCTCTCGTCTGCTGCCTCGACTTTCCTGCGCGCACCGTCATCAAGTATTTGAAGACAACGGACAAGACAGGTGGCAAGTTTTAAACAAACATTTATACATTTTTCTTCATCCCCATTTAATTGGTTGCTCAGTCAGGCTTTCCAAAAATGAATGGTGAAACGTCTGTAGAGGCGGTGAAAACCGGCGACATTAGTCGCGTAGCTCTCAAGTTACCACCCTTTTGGGAAAAATTTCCAGATTTATGGTTCGCTAATATAGAATCACAATTTCACATCGCGAACATTAGTGAAGATTCTACAAAATTTTATTACATAGTGTCTAGTCTAAATGCTGATATCTTAAGTTATGTAAGTGATGTAGTTTTAACACCTCCCCCCCACTCTAAAGTATGATACCTTAAAAAAACGGCTTTTAGCCGAATTCACGGATTCCGAACAAACAAAGATAAAGCAATTACTTTCGGAATTAGTGTTAGGAGATGAAAAACCTTCCCACTTACTAAGGAAAATGAAGCACTTAGCACCCGATAAAACAGACACCGAGTTTTTAAAAACTCTATTTCTACAAAGATTGCCTAAGGACACTCAAGCTATCTTGTCTGTATATGAGGGTACTTTAGATACATTAGCTCTCATGGCAGATAAAATTGTAGAAGTCACGGGTAATTCTAGTTCAGAAATACGAAGTCTAGACACTCATACTACTAACTCGGAAAATGAGGTGCAGGAACTAAAAAAACAATTGACAGAACTAACTCGAAAAATTGACAAGGTCTTTAAAGATAAATTTAGGCCACGCACTCTTAGTCGTACAAGACTCATTAATAAATTTCAGCGTAATCCCCCACACCGTGTGACACCCTCCCACTCCTCTGAAACGGTGTGCTGGTATCATAAAAAATTTAAAGATTCTGCTCGCAAATGTCTAGAGCCGTGCAATTATAACTCCTTAAAAAAACTAGAGGGCCGGTCGCATTATACGGCGCAATGTGACTATACGTACAAGGACGTTATAAGTCCCCGTCTTTTTATAAGAGATAAAATATCTGGGGTGGAATATCTAATTGATAGTGGCAGTGATATCTGCGTTTTACCCAGAGCAAAAAATACTCAGTATAATGGACCTAAAAATATTATATTGTATTCTGCTGATGGATCTCGTATCAAAGTCTACGGAACTAAATTAGTAAAACTCGATCTTGCGTTAAATCGGTCTTTTCAGTGGCCGTTTGTGGTCGCAGACGTTAGCAGACCAATAATTGGTGCTGATTTTATAAAACACTTTGGCTTATTAATTGATCTGAAAAGACTTTGTTTACGCGATCCAAGTTCGTCCAAGGCATCTCTAGGTTCCGCTTGCAACGAGAGTTCGCCTAATGTTAGTCTACTTGCTAAGGATTTAAAAATTAAAAATATATTACGAAAATTTCCCGACATACTTAAACCGTATCCTTCTAATATGAAAGTAAAGCATAATACAGTGCATAAAATTGAAACAACAGGACAACCTGTATTCGCACGGCCACGGCGTTTAAATCCATTGAAATTAAAAATAGCTAAACAGGAATTTCAATACATGCAAGAAAAGGGAATCTGTAGACCTAGTAACTCGTGTTGGGCCAGCCCTTTACACATGGTCCCAAAACCCAATAGTACTGATTTTCGTCCGACTGGCGATTACAGAGCTTTAAATAAAATTACTATTCCTGACAGATATCCCCTTCCCCATATACATGATTTTGCTAAGGAACTTTACGGAAAAAAAATATTTTCCAAAATCGACCTCATCCGTGCATACCATCAAATCCCAGTGCACAAAGACGACATTCAAAAAACCGCTATTACCACACCTTTCGGCTTATGGGAATTCAAATTCCTTCCCTTTGGGTTGTGTAATGCAGCTCAAACTTTCCAAAGGTTCATATCTGAAGTCCTACAAGACTTAAACTTTACATTTGCTTACTTAGACGACATTTTAATAGCCAGTTCCAATGAGAAAGAGCACATGACTCATCTCGAAACTCTGTTTAAAAGACTAAACAAATACGGCATTAGAATCAATTTGTCTAAAAGCATTTTTGGGGTCACTGAACTACCATTCTTGGGTTACTTGGTTAACGAACACGGCATAAAACCGCTGCCTAGCAAAGTTAAACCAATTTTAGACTTCGAACAACCCCAAACATGTAAAGGTTTAAAACGCTTCTTAGGACTCTTGAACTTTTACAGACGGAATGTCCCGCAGGCTGCTAAATTACAAGCGCCTCTAAACGAGCTTTTAAAAGGCTATAAAAATAATAGCAAAAAGGTTATTTCGTGGACAACCGAAACGCTAGAAGCCTTCACGAAGTGTAAGGAATCGCTAGCTAACGCGGCATTATTGGTACATCCCAACCCAGACGCACAGCTTTGCTTATGCACCGATGCAAGTAGTACATCTATAGGCAGTTCTCTCCACCAGATCAGCTTAAAGCAGGATGTACAAGTAATCGAGCCCTTAGCATTTTATTCTGCTAAGCTCACACCTGCACAGCAGAAATGGTCTACTTATGACAGAGAATTGTACGCTACCTACGCATCTATCAAGTATTTTAAGCACTTTCTCGAGGGCCGTGTTTTTACTATTCTCACGGATCATAAACCCATCACTTTCGCCTTTAATCAGAAGGGAGATAAATGGTCTCCTAGGCAACTGAGACAACTAGACTACATCGGCCAGTTTAGTACGGATATTCGCTACAACCCGGGACGCGACAATATCCCTGCCGATTTCTTTTCTAGAGTCGAATCCATTACCTTCCCGAGTACATTAGATTACTCGGCAATCGCAAAGGCACAAGAGGGTGACAAAGAACTTGAAAAACTAATCAGTACACACACTACATTAGTATTTAAACGAATGACAATTCCAGAAACTCAAACTCCCTTGTATTGTGAGGTATCTACAGACAAAATTCGTCCGTACATTCCAGAATCCTTTCGAAAGAAAGTATTTGACAATTTACATAACTTGTCTCACCCAGGTATGAAGGCCACAGCTAAGTTGCTAAGTTCTCGTTTTATTTGGCCTGGCATTCAAAAGGATTCACGGACTTGGACGAAATGTTGCATTCCTTGTCAGTTGACTAAGACGCATAGACATACAAAAACCCCAATACAGAATTATACTGTTCCAAGAGATAGATTTGACCACATACACATAGATCTAGTCGGCCCTTTACCCGTAAACAAAAATTTTAAATATTTGATTACAATGATCGACAGATTTACACGTTGGGTTGAAGCAGTACCCGTCACTAACATAGCCAGCGACACTGTTGCTAGAGCGTTTTACGAAAACTGGGTAGCAAGGTTTGGTGTGCCCACAACTATCACAACCGACCAGGGTCGGCAATTTGAATCTTGCTTGTTTAATTCTCTTTTACATTTATTTGGGATAAAAAGAAATCGTAGTGCAGCTTATCATCCACAGGCCAATGGCCTTATAGAGAACTGGCATAGAGGGTTGAAAACTGAGTTGAAAGCCTGTCTGACCGACCAATGGTTGGAAAAATTACCTACTGTTCTATTAGGACTTCGGTCCGTCTATAAAGAAGAGTTGAGAGCAACCACGGCTGAGCTGGTATACGGCATTTCGCTTCGACTCCCTGGAGAATTTTTCCAGCCCTCTGCAACAGATATTAATGTTCCAGACTTCATTCGACAACTAAAGCAGCAGATGGAGCACCTAGTACCTCGGCCAACGTCTTCTCACGGCCGTGAACAAATATTCATTCCCAAATCACTAGCTACTTCCAAAGATGTATATGTCCGTAAGGACTCTGTGAAACCACCGCTGTGTCCACCGTACGACGGACCATTTCCTGTGCTAATGAGAACCAATAAATTTTATAAAGTTTTAATGAAAGGCCAGGAAAATATAGTCACCGTTGATCGATTGAAGCCTGCTTTCACTTTGAACGAGCAACAGGTAAAAAGTGCTGATCTGACCGGAAACACTACGGTCACACGCGCAGGACGTACCAGCAAACCCCCGGAACGTCTGCAAGTTCGTTTCCACTAGGAGGGGGGTACTGCGGCGGCAGCACTTTGCGTTATGTCCCTCTCCACCTCCAGGACACGAGTCTCCAAGAGAATCGACTTGAATGCACGAGAGGGTTTTCGCAACCAGGCCAGTTTTTTCCACAGAAGCAGAGTTATGCTAATGTGAACAGTGTTGCTATGTGAACAGCGACACTATATAAGGTCTGTAGCTAGTTACTACCGATGTAGCGAGTTACTACGCCTGGGGTATAGTCCCCTTTTTGTATTCGGCACAAGGTGCCAGTTTGTGTTTTATCTGTTTTATGTTTTCGTTTTAATAAAGTGTTATGTTGGGAAAAGTTGTGTTCAATCGTGAATACACACACGTACAATGAGAAGGGCAGAAAGTTATCATCTGCCACTTCATATTTAATAATTTTGTATTAGCAACCTTCTAAAGTGGTGACCCGTGTGAAAAGAAAACTCAACCACGTGCAGTAATGTAATCTCAGTGCATCTGTTTCAAGAACGTATATAAGTGGATTTTGAATGCTCAGGCCGATATATTTTTCATCGGTATATTTCGTGTGTGTAAAAAAACCGCAGTGTGTTGTCGACGTGAAATAAGTTATGTGAACAACGTGAGCTGAACCAAGCTACGTGTTTTGTGAAAGTGAAATAAGTTATGCGAACCACGTAACTGAATCAAGCTATGGTGTGTTGTGAATTGTGCTTTTGTGAGCAGCTTAAATCATCATATTGAAATATCTGTGCACGTGTTCCCGATGTTATTTGTGTGGTGACGGTAATAAGCATCCGGCTGCATATTGGTGTGCTCTTCTGTGTTTATGTATCGCGCAAAGCGTGAAGTCTGCCCCGGCAAGTATTTTACACACCTTTTCCATGTTGCGTTTAGATTCCTGTGTGTGACAGCCTTTCTTTTACATATTATTTGTATATATTGGTTGAGGTATTGCATTATTATATAACTAGCTGCGTGCCCGTTCTTCGCACAGTAGGAAACGAAAATTTTCCTTACATGTGTAATTCGAAATTATTCGTGATGTGGAATTTAAAAAAAAAAGAGCAAAATTATTTGACTCTTAATGTAAAGTTTGTGTCATGAGTACTAACCTGATCATTGCAGTATAATGACTCAAAAAACTACGTCAGTGTCATTCACTATTAAAAAAGTGGAAAGCTTAATAGTTTGCAGAGAACTCCTGGCTTTCAAAATGTCTTATTTCTACATCATACTGTTTTTTAGGCTCAAGTTGTAGCATTAAATACCTAAGACACTACATGAAATGGAGCACCATTTATTTCTTTCCGAAAATGTACCATATAAGGAAAGTATTGCAATCATGAAAAAAATTCGACTTCGAGATTTTGGTGTATTTACACGTTTTGAGGTCTTCTGAATTCATTTATGCTATTTTCAAGAGATGTTTTTAAAATAGCTGCGCACCGGCTCTTCATACGGGAAGAAAGGAATATTTTACTACTAAAATCATATCTGCATGTGACAAAACAGAATTTCATTTTTAAAAAAGTTCAAGTAATCCCCTCTGTTGAAATGACTGCGGGATATATTAACGCAAATTAGAATTACTTTTCGTTTAGTTGGTTGTAAGACAACCGTTGAAAACGGATAAACACTTTTAATTTCATGAAATATTTATTAACGTGGTACATTGCGATTTATTCATACTATCTTTACAAATCTAATAATACTACCTATTACGTACATTAATACTATCTATACTCGCTTCTCCCTCTTCAAGGCTCCCTTAAAAGAAACAGCTTAGATTATTTGGCCTCAATGGGATCTTTTGATTCTGTGGCGATTCTTTGCAATTTACGCATTAGCATAAATAATAATCATTTCACATAATGGTTGCCATTAAGGAAACTCTCCATATATATTTAATTTATACATAGTTTTATAAGATTGGCGTATTTAGCGCCGTAAACCATTTCATCTTACTGTGGGGAGAAAATATCCAAGGGGTGCCATTTTAAATATCCAATAGCGATATCTTTTATATCCTCCATAGTCCTGTCTCCTGAAAAACATCAAACTGTGTAATCTCGAGGAGCTACTTATTCCCATTTTAATTGTGACAGGGCGTTAGAGTTGCAGAGTTTACAAATTTCACACATTTTTTTTAATTTATGACGTCACTGTTTGACTGCCGTAAAGGATACCCCGGTAGATTAATTTCGGAGTTACTTTCGATATTTCGCATAATTGTTTTCAAACGGTATCATTAAAACTTTGCGTGACCTTTATGGAGGAACGTAATTCAACGTTAAAATAAAACTATACTCGCAACCTGCATGCGTATGTTAGGCAACGCCTGCGCTAAATTAAATGCCAAAAATAAAAATTTTAATATATCGCGCTTTGAAACGAACTTTGTAACTTTTAAAATGAACATTTTCAGCGCCGTGAAAACATTTCAATTTTTAAATAAGCACCGGATTAAAATACCACTTCTAATAATAATAATCGTGAATTTCTTAGTTTATTTCTACAGTAAATTTTAATCAAAATATCGTCAAATATCGAAAATAGAGCTGGAATAAATGAGTTAAAATTATGGCGTAATTTTTAGGTATCTTAAAGCATTTGACGTCATAGATCCTCACTTGCGAATTGAAATTCTGATATCCCATTTAAAAACTCGATTGGTTGAAAAAACCCTTTTTTCTAATCCTTTCTGTGGCAACAGCCGAACATAAATTCTCGTGCCGTGATCGCAATGTAATGAATGGCGTAAGATCGCGTTGATGCTATTAAATTCTAAACATTAGGCTGCATTAAAATTCGTAAAAAATCATCTAATTTACATAATTTTTTCGTTTTTATTTTAAAAGAGGGAGAAAAGAATGTTTCACGATTTGTCAAAATATCTAAAAGTTATGACGGATAGAATTCAAGATGCGACAGTTTTAAAATTATTTTACGAAAAAAAATCGCGAAGCAGATGTTTAGTAAAAAAATTCCTAAAAATCGGTAAATCAGGTTAAGTATTCAGAACAAACTGTTTTTAAAAGAAAATTTTCTCCTCTATCCGATGATACAAGTGCCGTTTTGCTGCGAGAGTAATTTCCGCCGTTATTACGAATTAGGTGAGAAAAAATGCCAAAAATCGCATAAAACATAAAATAAAAAAAAATCTAGGTCGAATTTTGAAAAAATCGCTTCGAGGTGCACAACTACATATTTACATCTTCCCAAATACCAAATTTGGTGTTTCTAGGTGTAGCCGTTTGTCCGTAACGCTGCAGACACACACACACACACACACACAGTCTCTCCTTTTGTGGAAATCGAGGACTGCATATTTTTACAATCAAACCGAGGACTTCTTAAAATATAACAATAAAAATTAAAAAATGGTGGCGAATGTGTTCTAGCGGATAGTAAAACATAATTTTGAAATTAATTTTTTAAATTTTAATTTTTTTTGCAAATGCCTGCAAACGAGGACTTGTGATACACACTGTGTGTTATACAAGTCTTCTTATGGACAATCAACCGTGGACTTGGGCGTGGCCTTGAAAAAACACACAGTCAACTGAGGACCATTAAATATCCACATTTAAATGAGGTCTTCATAAACAATATAAATTAAAAAATGGGGGGAACGTGTTCTAGCGGAAAGTAAAACGTCATTTTGAAATAAAATTTTTATTTTATTTTTATTTTTTTTGAAAATACTTACAAGAGAGGAATTTTGATACACACTGTGTGATGCACACTCAATCAACCGCGGACTTGGGCGTGGACTTGAAAACACACACAGTCAACTGAGTACTTCAATATGAACTAACTTAAATGAGATCTTCATATATGTTTTCAATCACACATGAAGGTACCGTCGGTGGGGGAAGAGTGTTATTGGGCTCGTGCCCCCCTACCCACGAAAATAATTCATTTTTAAAACTTTCTTTCAGAAATGAAGAAACTTCGCTATTTTTACACTTAAAAGGTCCATGTGCCAACCTGCCAAATTTGTTTTGAAAATAATTGATTTTTAAAATTCCTTTTAAAAATATTTTGCATTTAAATAGTGTATATGCCCCTTTACACTCCCCCCTAAAAAAAAAACGCGGCCTTGCTACACTTCTGCATTTAAGAAGAGCACTCTTAAACACATTAGTTCAAAAAGGATTTGTAGAGACAAATTAGGTATTTATAATAGGGTCAGCGTAAAGCACTGGCGAAAAGAGTGATCGCACTAATTCTCGCGTTCGTAATTTTCAGGTTTTAAAGATTTTTATAATAAGCAAACTAACCACATAATATATTTTGAATAAAAATGTAAGAAAAAATGCTCAACGCTAAGTTCCGTTCATACCTCTTTTCATTCCTCTAAGATATTGCAGCAGATGAAACGAAAAAATAAGGGCTTAGGTAAAAAATACCCCAAAAAATACTTAAATTTAAGCTAACAAAACTTTGTTAAGAACACACAGCAAATATAATGCGTACGCAGTAGACGTTTCGGGTAGAACAGATATTCTGCCCTTCCTCAGCTGCAAAACAATTAGTATACAACAAAAAAGTGTTTGAAGTAGAAATTGCTGTATTTCTGAAGTAGAAAAAAGAAATAGGACTGAGATCCCCGAGTGTCTTAATCAGACCTTGCTTTCCCACCTTATGTACATGAAGGATCAGATACTTAGAGCCCCTCAGAAAAAATCGTTGGCCCAGTTTCGGAAACACATACATTCTATAGAGAATTACGTAAACGCACACATTCAACAAAGGACTTCATAAGCACACACATTCAACAGAGGACTTCATATACACACACATTCAATAGAGGACTTCATAAACACACACATTCAATAGAGGACTTCATAAACACACACATTCAATAGAGGACTTCAAAAACACACACATTCAATAGAGGACTTCATAAACACACACATTCAATAGAGGACTTCATAAACACACACATTAAATAGAGGACTTCATAAACACACAACACACGCATTTATTAGATGACATTTATTAGATGATTTTAAATACTTTCACTTGAAGCCCTTCACATAAAAAACTGGGTCTTTTCAAGCTCAGAAGTGTTCGCAGGTGAGGATACGTGACACAGATTGCTGGAGGCCTGAAGTTCATTAATCAGTCGTTGTTTGTTGGGATTAATCACTACTTGTTTTTAAAATTAACCTAAAATGCTTCAATCCTTTCGCAGACCATAAAAACTACATGTGCTGATTTCTTTCGTAAAGCCGCCAAAGTAGGGAAGCAAGACAGATTAATTTAGACAGAATAGATCTTGTCAACAGGTTAAATAGGACAGATGAATTTAGAAAAAGCTGTATGTACATGTGTAAATAGTTCTGTTCTGTGGTCCTTACAGAAAATATCTGCCTTTTGCTAGAGGAAATTACCTTTTCAACTGTCGGAGATCTGTACGCATACTCTACTTTGAGAAACCGGCTTTTCCAAGGGGGTGTTATGGGAAAACACTGATAAGGGAAGGGGGAACGCTTAGGGGTGGAGAAAGATTACTCTAGGTGTCAAGTGGCCTTTTCTTTTGAAGGACATTCTCTTGGAAAAAAGAATCCAGATGCAGTTTTTGTTTTCCGGAAGCTTGTTTGATTGACGACAATAGCATCCTTAAACGGATCCAAAAAACAGTTTGAGGATTTATTATTATTTTTTTTAATCTTTCGACTATTTTTTTCATGCTAATTTCGTATTTTGCTTTAATTCACCTTCATGCACTTTTTAAATTAGTTTCAGTGACACAGACTTGTTAAAAATATTACAGTCAGTTACGTCGGGCGTATGTACATTTTACTACCATATTTCGTCAAAATTACATTTAAAAGCTGAATTATTATTCTGAAGGAATTTAAGATGCTCAATTTTTATCTACTAATTCATAAAATATGCATATGCAGTGAAACATCCTATAAGGGACCGAATAAGGGATACCTGATACCTCTATTTAAGGGACAGTTCTGTCGGTCCAGGTCTCTTTGAACGAATCACGGAAAAAACGCACCGGAAAAATGAACACGGAAAAAAATCGCAGCAGAAAAAGCGCACCGGAAAAAAACGCATCCGGAAAAAAACGCACCATATTGAGTGGGTTTCTATTTTTAGACGATAAGAGAGGGCGGGGGGCATGAATTAAAAAAATGTGAGAAACAAGTGGGCGTCCAAAACGGCGTAAACAGAGGTACATTACTGTATTTTGTATTTATCTGTATCGAAAATTGCCATTCAGACAACTTTTCCAAGAACAGTGGCCTGATTTGTAAGTATACAGTATGCAGAGTAGCCCATGGCCGTCCGAAACGCCTCATTGTCCTTTACCGTTTTATGATTTTTTTTTAATATTGTGAATTTTTTGTATCAGTTTTATACTAAATTTTTCATAATCTGAATGACCCTCCTTCCTCTCCCAATAGTTCAATTTGTTTGTATTCTTAGGACAAAGTACAAAACTAGTCATTCAGTAACAAATTATAGCAGTTTCGAAAATTTTAAATGCCATCTCTCACCTAACAAGCAACCCTAAAAAAAGAATTCAAGACTCCACAGATTTAACATGCACGTTCTCTGTAATATGTTATCTCATTCAGTCTGATTTGTAATCAGCTATGGCTTGTTATTACTGGTTTTCTTTTTATAAGTGCAAGAATTTATTCAGATTCATGGTATTTTATCTTGTTAAATCTTTGGTTTTAAAATAATAATTCTTAGAATGAATGATTTATAAGTATATATATTAATAATTTTTATTTTTGAAAGTATTTAATTTAAATATTACTTCTTTTATTTTAGACATGCTTTTTTTTTCAGAATTAAATTATGGTATTAATAAGTCAATTCAAAAAAATTTCCTTAAATAACATTTTATATCAAATGTTAGTATAAGTGTAATGTTTTTAAACAAATTTTCATTTCTAAATGCTAAAAAAAAAACCCTTTTTAAAGGAAACTGGCTAAAAATTATTTATAACTCATTTCTTAAAAAGTAAAATATCGGCTATATATAACTGTAATTAAAATTATTTTTTAATTAGTTTTGTTCGAATAGTTTTAATAATTATATTTTTACCAATATTAGTATTGCAAAGCTTATTCCCCTTCACCAACTTTGATCAAATATGCGCACCGGGAAAAAAGCGCATCATTTGAATGAGTTCATTTTTTTAATTGAGGGGGGGGGTGCGTGAAATGAAAAAATGTGAGAAACAAATGGACGTCCAAAAGGGCGTAAACAGAGGTACATTAGTGCATTTTGTATTTATCTCTATTGAAAATTGTCATTCAGATAACTTTTCCAGTAGCCCCATGGCCATCCAAAACGAATGCCTCATTGCCCTTTAGCTTTTGATAAAGTTTTGATAAAGTTTAGTTTTGATAAAGTTTGATAAAGTACCCTCACTTCCCTCTTCTACAAATTTGGACCTGGTATTTAACTGAAGGCTAAGTGAAAATACAAGTGTTTCTTCTATTGGGGGTATTCAGAGTGTGAAGCGTGTTAAAATATGTATGTACGTTATATACGTGTAAAAATGACACACACAAAAAAATCAAATACTTAAAAAAAATGCACTTCACCAAAAAGCGCACTTTTGGATGCCCACTCCTATTTTTTATTTCAAGCGCACCCCCCCCCCCCCACACACACACACTCATCCAAAACAATATGCCCCTTCAATATTGTGCGCTTTTTTCCGCCTACCCTTTGAACAGTTTCGTTAATGTATTTACCTCTGAATAAAGGACACTCTATTTAAGGATACCGTAAAAAACTTTCAAAAATAAAATATAGGTTTCTGAGGCAAATTTCTAGACATACTAGTTTTGTGACAACATAACAATAAAAGGAAAAGTCAGGGCTGGGGAGTAGCGCGCTACTTGTAGCGAAACTACAGTAGCCGCTACTTTTTTTTGTAGTTTGTAGTGTAGCGCGCTACTTTTTTTAAAAAGTAGTGTAGCGTGTAGCGCGCTACAAAAAAACAGTAGTTTGTAGCGAATTTTGGAAGCTACTTTTGCCGTGTCATCATTTCCGGCGATTGATCCCGTGGTGCAATTTCTCTCTCTTCTGACTCCAAGCATAACTGAAACTGATGCTTGAAAGACACCCAATCACTCCCCCGCCCCCCCCCCCTCCCAGGGGACACACGCACACGAGGGGGGGTGAGGGGGTTTGCTTTGCCTGAAGCGGAAGCCTGACATTGTGCATCTTTTTTCTTTTTATCGTTCTCAGTATTATTTGTAGAATCACCAATCTGCCATAAAGAGGAAAAAAAAAAGGAAGGTAAGAGAGGTCCAAAGTTGAACAGAGGTTATTTTGATGGGGCCTCGAGAGTCTCATTATCACAAGGACGTGTGGGCCCGTGAGCCCCTGAAAAATAAAGGCCTCGCAAATCTCTCCATTTATTGTATATTAAATTTATATATGCTGCAATAATAATTTTTATTAAGCTAAATTTCCTTTATCTATATCATAATTGTGTAACAATAAAAAGGCTTCGAGACTTATTTTCTGTTCTTCTTTCTAACACAATGATAATGGTTTCTAAGACTAGATCAATAAAATAGAAATTAAAGGCGTTATTGAAAATTTATGGCCATATGTACTTATCACAAAATATCCATTAGTTAGCATTTTTTTAAATATTATGATGAAGAAAAGAAAATTTTCTGGCAGGTGGAACTCAGCGCACACATACGCTAATAATACAAATTTATTGAAAAAATATTAAAATCAATTTTAAATGCACATTCTTGTTCTAAATGAGTATAAATACATGGGTAATTTTTAATTTAATTTTAGAATTATTTTGAAATGTTTTATTTTTATGCTGGGAAAATAGAAAACAATCACAAATAAGTTAAAATGTCTGTAATAGTATAGGGGCCCAAAACAACCTTTTTTTTTGCCCCGGGGCCCCTTCTATGTCTGATCAGGGTCTGCATATTTTTGACTGCTATTGCGTGTTTGCAACATAAATCAACATAAAAATGATTATTTTTTGCTTTCGAAAAGGAATTTTACATATCTGTAAATTGAATGCTTTTGTAACATCATTAATTTTCTTTGATCTTTTTTTTTATTGCACCCATAAATACAGTGTAGTGTCCACTTGCCAGGATGATTGCCAATCATTCAGTGTCCAGTATTCCGTGAACTTCCTTTTAGGCGATATCCTTTCAAATCTGACATGATATATAGTCAGTCCTCGCAATTAGCGATCCCCCCCCCCCCATCCTCTCACTCACAATCTACGGAAAACTACGAAGCGTGAGAAAAACTTACGGTTTTCTCACAGGAATTTTCTTGAAAGCATCGAGACCGCTTCTGGAAGAGTCACCGACATTTTTAATTTTCTCTTTGCCTCCTCCTTATGATCGATGCATTGAACAACAATTTTATTTATGCTTAGTTTTACTAAATTTATTTATATTAAGGTTTGGTCATTTTTCGACGTTACAGTGCACTTTTTTGAGTTTGGGCACTCTTTATTAACCTTGTGTCCTGGTGGTGTGTTCAACTTCCACAAGAGTAATGACAGTTCTGCAGTATTGCAGCTTTTCAAACATTAATTAATCACGTGATTATGTTCTACAACTCGGAATGTTTTTTGTCTCAAAGAAGTGTAAAAACTGATTAGTACATTTTTCGTGGAACCTGAAACTGAAAAAAAGAAAGTAAATATGTAGAAATTGTACACTTTTTTTTTTTTTTTTTTTTTTTTTTTTTTTACGAGTTGATAACCTTATCTTTTTTGAGTTTGTTGAAAACGGACAAAAGGTATAAGCATATGCATCCAAGATATTATTTCAGGGGCTAAAAATATTGCTGTCCTCGGTTACAGTGTTCTTCGTTTGTAGTGACAGTTTTCAGATTCGGTCCTAAGGTAGAGAGAACGGTGCGACCGCACCGGGCGCCATCTCTTCCAAGGCTGTTCAGAATAATATAGCACTGTGGATGTCGGAAATGGTTTCATTTACCTGTTAATAATTGTTTAATAATAAATCTTTTAGTCAATGTACAGTAGTAATCAATCATGTTAATAGTGAATTTTAGTGAACTTTCTGTGAAAAAATAAATTATTAACAGGTACTCGAGGACGACTTATCAAACCCTACATTGTTACGTGATTCATAACCGTCTTATTTACCTTTACCACTCTTTAACTTTTTGCCAATGAGTTTCAGAGCACCATGCATATTTGACAGTCCGTATATTATTGAAGTTGAAAGCCTCATTTTAACCCCTGAAAGCTTTTATAGCTAAATTCGTGGCGTAGCTAGGTGCAAGAGCTGATCTAGGGTACGTGGAGCCTCCCTGCAAACGTAAAGAAGCCCCGTGTTATGCTCCAGATTAAGTTTTCCTTAGTTTTTTAGTTCGAATATGGCGCTCCGATGCCTTGCTTAACGTGTCGGGCCGTCCCTGGCTACAGGGGAGCAAGGACGGTCAACTGTACCCGGGCGCAGCATCGGCCAAGGGGCGCTAAA
>JAWZYV010019580.1:0-24184 GCA_038373885.1 Cheiracanthium punctorium
AAAAAAACCCTCATATGAAATATTGGTACTTACGTATCATCCTGGCGGTCATTCCAGCCAAACTATTTTTCCGTCAAATGAGTTGCCAAACTGTTGCCAATCGTATTCAAAACCATCAATAATTTCATATGCCCGGCATTTCTCTTGGCAACAAAATCGCTCATCTTGGCGGACCGCCGGGATAAATGAAAGTACCGAAATTTCTCATGGTGCTAAATATGGCAGGTCTTATTCTAAAACTGTAAGGAGAATTGTCTAAAGGCCAAGGCTGACTTTGAGCATTTTCGGCCAGCCGAAACCAGTAGGGGAACACTTTAATGGCCAATTCTCACTTGTAAGCAATCAATTTTATCCACCGCAGAGAAATAGGGAGATAATCTTGTATTAAACTGACGGAAGGTAATTGGGATCGTGAATAATATTGCGATTTCACACCTCCCCCATCTATTATTTGGTGGAGGACAGTCCACTGTCGGCTGACGTTTTATGTCAGCCGAAAATCCCCATTCAGATACATTGTACGACCAAAAAATGCTCGAAGTCAGCGCTGGCCTTAAATGAGAAATTATCGGTTATATACATGCGCAAATATCCAAAGAATTAAGAAAGTCACTATTGGTAACAAACAGTTGCATAGGAAGGAGGGGCTTGAGCTCCCCCATACCATAGGAGAAAGGGAGAAAGTAGTCTCAGATCAGCTCTATGTGGTGTATCTTTCAATTTCCATAATCAATAGAAATATACTAATCCCCCCTCCCCCCCACTGTTCAAATGATTGAATTACTACGATCCTGGTGCAAATATCAAATCTCTTCTAATGTTTTAACTGTTTTTATGCAAGCGTCCTTCCAGTTTCATAAATTTAAGCGAATTCTAATTACTCACAAGGTTGAATGGAGAATTTTTATTGAATGCACTAGGTCTTCCCTCCCCCCCCCCCCCAAGGATAAGAGGTATATTGTGTTCTAATGTATTAGGGTAATTCCTGTTGTATGGTAGTTAATAAAATCATTATATGAATGTAACTGAATATTTATAGGCGGCAGTAAAGTGAAATGTTTAGAGGTGGCAGTAAAGTTATACCTTTTCACCTGCATTTTTAAATGAGGGGGAAGCAAAACCACTGCTACCTGTAATGGGACCCACTACCAATTTTAATGGTGAGCCTCCCATAAATTTGATTAATTCCTTGAAGTAGTCTTAATTATTGTTAATAATTCGGAGTTGCTGTTAAGTAATTATATTGTCAATGAGATGCTCTCTATACCTATTCACCTGCTCCAAAATTTCAATTTTTCTGCTCTTGAAAATGTTTTAAAACTACCTCTTTTGCAGCAATTAGGACCTCTGATAATTTTTATGGATTAATATGAAAAATGTGTATTTCCCCTTAATATCCTCTACATGTATAAATAAATGAATTTTGTTTTTGTTGGAGGTAAAATAAACATAATAAATTAATACAATTAAATTTGCATAACTGATACATTTTCAAGGATTTTCATACTAAAAAAAATATATATATATATATATATATATGCAATTGATGTGGAATGCTTCTTTTAAAACTTGAATACTACTTATACATGCTCACTGTATTTGTTATATTGACAGACAGCTTATTGTTATTTTACTTTCAGGAAGGTGAAAGGTGGCTGGACACATTTTTAGCAAAATATTTAATATTATTTTCTTATAATAAAATTCCTCCTGGCCATGAATATAGGTAACTTTTTTATCATTATTTTTAAAAATTAGTTTTTATTTTTGTATAGTAAAAAAAAAAAATCTGATGTGGACAACACATGACTTCCTTGCACATTTATTAAAAAAAATATTTTCGGCACACTTCATCTAAACTTATTTTGTTTGAAAGAGATAAAATACTGCAATTATACTAAGGTTTAGCAATTTCTAGCCAAATATTTCCAATATCGCCAAGCTGGGTTCAATTGAATTGAAATTTGTTTTTGACACTTAATTTAACAATATTTCATCAAAAGTCGACAAGCTTGAGATAGTTGTGAGATTTTGGGGGTAGTCAAAGTAATAATTGACCTCGAACTTTGAATGAATTGAATGTATCCATACACCTTAATGCATTTAAAGTCATTTGGGTAATCCTGCAAATAAATTACCCACTCGATTGCAATCAAAAAAGAGATGCACAGTTAGATATTACAATAGTTCTAAATACAAAATTTCAACATTCTACAGTTAGTTTTAAAGTTATGTGAAATACAGTTATTTTTGGTGCCAAATTTGGCAATATTTTGGCAAAACACGCCAAGGTCGATGACAAATGGAGAGATTTTGGGCATGGACCCACCCAACAATGACTGACTACAGATGTAATATATTGAAGATGACCGTAGACATTAACTATTGAAATTCTTTTGGGCAGTCCTGTAAATAAACTCTGTAATAAACCTGTAAATAAAAATAGATTGGAACCAAAAATCGAGATGCACAACTAGATGCTACAACCAGTGGTGTAGCCAAGGGAGGGGTATAGGGGGATTACAACTCCCTCCTCCCCATGGGGTATTTTTTGCCATAGAAAATGTATAATCTTCATTCTCTTATCTCCACGCGTATACATATCCCTAGTAGCACAATCAGTCCAAAAGATGTTTAAAACACGTTTTTTAACATCATAAAATGGGTTTCCAACGTAATTTGAACGTTTTTTGAACTAGTTGTGCTATTAGGGATATGTAAGTTGCAGTAGTCATCCCCCCCCCCCCTTCCCCCAAAATTTCTAGCTATGCCACTTGTTACAATAATCTTATATATCAAATTTCAACATTCTATGCAGGACCAGCCTTCTGTTTGAAGTGGCCCGGTTGCAAACATTTTTTGGGGGCCCCAAACATTATAGATGCTAAAAATTCATTAATTAATAGACCCATTTATAAAGCAAGAATGAACTGAAATACCACTAATAACACTTTAATGGTCGTGGTAATTAGGGTTGAAGGCTGGCCCCCTGGACAAGCTAATTTTTGGCGCCCTTTTTAAATAAATCTAACTCGTTTATAACGACTCCTTATTTCAGAATCCAGATTGAATGAGGAAATCGGAAGTACTTGGCTGGTACAATGTTAAGTTTATGGGAGTATAATTCGCTTTTAATGAGTAAAACCTGGTTATATCAAGGAATATTTTTGTGATTTATAAAATTTCTGCTGACTTCCACCTCACCAGCTCAGATATTCCTTTCTTAGAAAAAAATCTTTTAACATTACAAAGTCAATAAAGACGGCGATGATAACGAAGAATAGGAAGAAACTACAAAGGGGGCTTACCTGACCATGGGCAAGTGGGACAGTCTGACGTTGGATAAACCTTCAAAAGAAAAAAAAAAAAAAAATCCGTTCTCTCTCCTTAGATTATGTTTTCATGGCGCCCCTAAACATATAGCGGCCCGGGCAGCTGTCCGAGTTGCCGGTACCTTGAGCCGGAACTGGTTGGAGGTCTAAACCGCATTGAATATGTATGCTAAACCTGTGGGGCCGTTTATCACCCATTTCAGTTAACCTGCATTACTAATACTGAAAAATGTGAGAAAATATGAACCTATTCACTCTGGAGATCCACCGACCACCGAGAGTGACCTTAATTGTTTCAGAGTAGTTTAGTTAGTAATGAAGACAGTAAAATAGATATTTTGTTGACCAACTACCTATTTAAAATTTGAAAAAGAAGCCTACAATGGAAGTGGGGGGGGGTGACTTTAAGCTTAGGTCAAATTAAATAAAATCAATAATTTTATACTTAAGTTAAATTAACCAAAATGTATGTTTGAATATTTTTCTTCACATTAAGTCCATTAATTTAATATAAGAGGACATTTCATTAGTCAGTGCTGCCAATTTAAGGGATTTGTCGCTAAATTTAGCATCTTTTCACTGTATTTAGTGAATAAATTTTTTGGAAAGTGACATTTTTGATGATCTTGCTCTCTAATTTAGAGATTTAGATGAATTTGGAGTATTGTTTCAAAATTTTTAAGATTTTAAAATCTAATCAGTACTACTTTAGAAAAGAAATGATGCGATGAAATGTTTAAGAATGGATCGTGGATGAACAGACATATCAGGGACGTAGCCAGAGAATAGGCGATGGAAGCCTTGGCCCCTTCCAAAATTCATACTTTTCTTAATTGGATGTCAATAATCAAGCTTTTTCGTAGAAATGCTATCTTAATTAGAAATGCCTCCGTTTGGGCCCATCCCGATTTATCTTTTCTTTCTGGTTATGTGCCCGAGACGTACATTTCAATCATCCAATTTTATGTGTACTTTTATCCGCTTTTATACTGTAAATATTCAAATTTAGTATGAGTGCTATTTTAAGAGTGAGGTTTTAATTAGAAAAAAAAAAAAAAGAAAATAGAGCAACATTCATTCAAACTCTATTATTAATTTCAGTTGGTATTTTTTTGGAATTAACCCCTTATTGGTAGGATATTTTTTCGAAATTATTATTATTATTTTTTCATAGTTACCAACCCTTACCGAACACATCTAACCGCTTTTTGGAAACAGTAAATTTTTAATATCTTTTCAAAATGTTAACCAACCCACACGTACATTTGGAAACCAAATATGGTATTCAGTTGTCCACGATCTTTTTCTATATTCTAACATAAAAATCACTGTACATATAAAGTGGTTAATTATATTCCCTAAATGTTATCAACTGTACGTCGCATGGCACGCGCCGTCGAAGAAGAAGGGGTTGAGATTGATTAATGTCTTTGAAATATTTTATATTCCTAATTTTCAATAAACACAGTTTTAAAAGTACTGTAGTATTCTACTTACTACTGCCGTGAAAATTTTGTTTAGTTAGGTAAAAATTTAGATTTTGTCCATTGCGTTGAGACCGATAGTGTAGAAACTGTTTGCCTGAAGGTGTGTTAGAAAAGTGGTAAAATAAACACAGAGACATCGCATTAGATCACCAAATCACAAATTTTATTTAACAATAACAGGGGTAAACAGCTAGTGGCCTCACGACATCAGCGTTTAGAAATAAAAGTAAGTAAAACACAGTACAGGGGTATCACAGCGTGCGATAGTTATGCTCAAAAAACAAAAAAATATGAGTGCTTTAATTTCCCATTATTAGCCCTTGTAAATTAAACAAAAAAAAAGGAAAAAGGAAATGCTTAAATAAAATTGTCATGACAAAAGTAGCTCGATTGGATCCAAGTACTTAAGTTAAAAGGCTCTGCTGCAGCAAAAAAAAAAAAAAAAAAATTTTTATCCTATCAAAAAAAAAAAAAAAAAAAAGAAAATTGGGCAAACGAGTCCCCACCTTCCCCAAGCCATACAAGGCATCTGATGAAAATCCCGGACAAAATCCTTAACAGAAACTTGAAACCCCACCTTTTTCAATCCAACAGGCGAGTTTAAATAGTTACCAAAATAAATAAAAAAGGGAACTTAGCAATTTTTACACCAAAGGGTGCAGCAAAATACATTGATGTGCAGAATAACTCAAACAATTACAGAGATTAGCATAGGCCAAACCAGAATATAAAACAGATTTTATGACACTCCAAAATTTAACTAGGTAAGGAAAAAAAAACAAAAAAAAACACAGCATCAACATTCATCATTTAACAAAAAAAAATTAAACATGGCGTTACAGGAAATTATACCACTGGTTACTACTTGAAAAGAAGAGACATTTAGCTATTGATTTAAAATCCCCTCCCCCCATTAAACGTTACAAGTTCAAAAAAAAAAAAGAATAGTTCTAGCACGGCTTGAAGCATGATGACGCTGATCCAGCTTATGGTGGAGAAATAGTAGCATAAGGATGATAGAGAAAACGAAATCAGAGCGATCTCACCCACGGATCCAATGGCAGGTCGGGTCCCGGTGTTTCAGGGAACTGACGGTCGGACGCTGGTGGCTCCCGGAGCCGGCATCTTGGTCTCTCCTTGAAGGGGATTCCGGACGGCACAATCAGGCGTCGGGGACTTCGCGATGCAGAAACAAAAGCGACTCCTGGTCTGGGAAAAAGGTGATCACAGCATAGTAGATCGAAACGGGACGTCGAAACTGGTAATTGATCTTCATCGGAAAAAAAAAAAAAGGGGGTGGGGGCTTAAGCCCAATTCACATCAAAAGTGAGGGGAAGCATACTGGCAGTGACGGTGATGCATCGGCAAGGTGGCCAAATAGAGGCAGACGGCCAAAAAACCGAACATGTAACAAACGTGGTGGGGCCACTGGGTGCTTACGCACAAAAAAAAAGAATAAATTTATACGGTGATCATGGAGTAGCTGGCCCTCTGGCCTACGTGCTAAAACTTCACATCATGAACTTGATGTAAGTGACGACTGTTATGCCGAGCTAGGCCCCTCCAATGCGCGATGAAAAAACCGGACAAGAATACGTCCTAGCCGCACCACCACAGCTCTCAGAATGACGCTTTCCGCCCCACGCTTGAGGAGCTTCGCCGAGACGCCGACCGCGGGGACCAATCAGAGCGCGCCATCTCAGCCGGGAAACTTCGAGAACATTCGATCGACGGCGGAAGGAAGCGAGAAAAGAAGAAAATGGCGGCCAGCAACTACTACGCGCGGGAAGGAAACGAACTTGGCCGAGAAGAAACACAGGCAAGAACGGCCATCTTGAAATGGGAAAAAAAGCTCAATGGATCAAAAGGGCACTAAAAAAACGTTATTAAATTTCCTAAAATTTTAGCGGGAGATAGCCAATCGTCCGAGACAACCCTGGGTAAAATTTGGAATATAAATTAAATTAGAAGAGAGTAAAACTAATTAAAAACCGGACATGAACAAGAGATATTGCAAGAAATGAGTTAGGCTATTGAAGAGAGAGGGAAACTTAATAGTCAGCAGAAAATCGGCAGAATTTACCTGATACTTAAAATTACCCCTCCGGAGACAGGGCAAACAAGGGCAGAATTAATTTAAAGAAAAGGTAATTATTTAAAAAGTTCCAACAAAAAAAAAGGGTGATTAGTAGTAATTTAAAAGATTAGCTATTGAGTTATAGAAGAAGAGTCATCCAGACCATTATATCTCCTGACAAAAGGTATTTAAATTAAACTTCCAAGTTAATTACAAGAATTAAGAAAATAAATAATTAATGGTTAAAACAATTAAAATAAAAATTACTGCTTTTGATTTGTAAAAAACATTATCCCCCCAAAACAATACAACATATTATCCTTCCTTCTCCCCCAAAAAATTTTTTACGAAGTAAAAAATTTTTTCGTTGAGAAGCCAGGAACACACTGGTGAAATGTCTTGAGAAGCAGCATATAATACCATTTTGACAACTAAACCTGGGGAAGACCAGCCATGGCAGCAAGAAAAAAAAATTTTGCATAATGCAAAATACCTCAAATAAACATCAAGAACCCGTGTCCCAAGTCAGGACACATAAAAAGATTTCAACCCTATACCTACATATTCCATAAAGAAAAAATCAATCAAAAGGCAAAGTTTTACCTGCACATTCCTTCACAACAAAAACATACAGTATATATGTAGTACGACATATAAAACATGACAGAACAACATTAAACGAAGACAAAAAGGTAAAAAATCTTTGGTACAAAAGGGTAATACGCAATACTGACCATGATGATTTAGAGTCCAAGGAAGTGGTCAGTAGCAAAATTTTGTAAAGTCCTCGTATAAGTAGTCACTACGTGGAGTTTGTTGTCACAAGCGTGGGTAAAAATCAGTTCAGAGATTTCCAAAAGTAAATAAAAGGCTAGTCAGTGTCATGTATTGAATACAAGACCACTAGCAGGCAAGGGCGGACAAGTACCTAGGATGTTGAACCACCCCCCTTTCAAAGGAAGCTGAGAAAAAAAAAAAAATTTGACAGGAGCATGACAATCCCAAATTTGTAGAGAATGAAAAAAAAAAACAAAAAAAAAAAACCCAATTAATGCATTAATTTAGAGGTTAAGTTGGTAAGAACATTAGGAGACAGGAGAGAAATGATCCCTGAATAACCTCACATCCAGCAGCAATTGGTCTGAGTACAACAGGCTAAACACCAGCCCAATTGTGACCCAAGATCAATTACCACCAAACATGGAGGTTAATTCAAGTGACCAAGAAGGCTCTAGAAACACATCTGGACACTTATCATTTTCTCCAAAGAGGAAAACAAAACAAAACAAGGTAATTTTAAGAAAACAGCCCAAACCAGCATGAATAACTTAAAGCAAACACCCCCCCATTTAACAAAAGGTAACCAGAAGGTTGGTAGTAACAAAAGGAATTACTTATTGTAAACAAAGTGAGAAAAAAAAATTTTGAACCCTAAGTTTCTTAGATAAAGGCCCTGGGATTGTCTACACCAGCAAAGTTAACAACTTTAAAATTTTCCTCAAGCCATTACAGAGAGAACAAAAGTTTGAACCCAGAAATCTCTGCACTGATTTGACAATTCCAGTACAAGTTTTTGTTTGACATAATCAGGTAAAAGTATTTTAAGAAAACTTTCATGTGGTTAGACAGTAATAAAAGGTAAAAAAAAATATCACATGAATTATTGCAATGGCCCTTAGCCATACACAATTTGTACTACCAAAAGGGTACTACATCAGATTATAACACTTACACAAAATCATCAAACCAAAACAAAATATTTACTTCAATAGGAACTTGTATAAAAATGTAACAACATATAACACAGATTGTGCAGGTAAAATTTGATTGATACCAACAAACAAGTAAACAAAACACCCCACCCACAAGAAACTAAAAGTAAACGAAAAAGGGTAAACACAAATGCAAACACTAAAAAAAAAATACAATACTAAAATGACACCCAAATTCAAAAAGGAAAAAATGATTCGCAAATAAAAGACCCAGCACTACTTTTTAATTACAAAGCCAAATTGATCACGTGGCTTAAGATTATACCCATGACTACTAGTGGAGCTAGACAGGCCTGGAGAAATCAAAGATGGGGTTGCGGCATCAATATCATCACCATTTGAACTTAAAAAGGAAACAGGGGACACAACAGTATCTCTAAAAAAATCAGTATCAGGTTCTGCATCAGACAGGGCTACAACAGGCGGCATAGGAGAAGCTTGAAAACTACCAAAACTGTCATCCCAAGTGGGATCATAAGGAAGAAAGGGGTTTGGGTACTCTTTCAACATCTTCGCTTCCCAATCCTCAGTTGAAGACGAAGGGGTAGACTCAGGTAAAACAGACTCAGGAGTGTGTAGCAAGTTGTTATTACTAGTAGGAAAAACATCTCTATTAACAACTTTAAAAATCCTATTGACATGTACCTTTTGAACATCTGAAGGGTTAGTTAAAAGAGAAATCAAAAATAAAACAGGAGAACATTGCTTTAAAACGCGATAGGGACCCTTATTAAATTTACAAAGCTTTTTCGACAAATTAGGTTTATGTGCAGGTGTGTGTAAGAAGACAGTGTCACCAACTTTAATGTCTTTTAAGTTAAATTTTGTAGGAGCAGAGTTAACTTGGTTATGAGAGGCAACTTCAAGGCGATCTTTAATTATTGGAAAAGTGTTCTGGAGATTGGTGACAATTTCCTGAGCATAGGATCTAGTGTCGGCATATGTCCTGAATTTTGATGAAAAAATCAGGTCATAAGGCAACACCAGATCTCTACCATAGGTGAGAAAAGCAGGAGTGTTTTGAATAGTTCTGTGGTAGGCAGTGCGAAAGGCCATCAAAGCAAAAGGAACCTGTTCGCACCAATCCTCCTGAGTTTCACTAACCAAATGACTTAGTCTACTAAAACCTTGTTCAACCGTTCAACGACCCCGTTGCCTTGCGGATTATAGGCCACCGTGTGCATTTTCTTGATTCCTAAGACCTTATAGACTTCCTCCATTGCCTGCGACAGAAAATTGGACCCCCTGTCTGAGTACAGCACCTCCATAATGCCATGTCTGGAAATAAAGTCCACCAAAACCCTAGCTACTGTGGCACTTTGTATGTCTTTAACAGGGTAAGCTTCTGGAAATCTAGTAAAATAATCTGTAATTACAATTAAAAATTTGTTCCCATGTTTAGAGGTAATAAAGGGACCAACCGCATCAATCGCACACTTCTGGAAAGGTCTATCAACAGTGGGGATCTCCTGGATGGGTGCCTTTTGACCTTTTTTGAAACCACGTCTTTGTAAACAAGAATGGCAAGACATCACATAATTTTTTACATTACGGTACAGACCTACCCAAAAAAAATTTTGCCTAACCCGATGCAAAGTTAGAGAAAACACTTAAGGTAAAATTTCACACTTAAATGGAACATTATCAACAACGTTAACTTCTCTAGAAAGAAAGTCTGCCATTAAATTTAACCGTCCAGGTTTGTGTACAATAGTATAGTCATATTATTGTAACGTCATAATCCAACGAGCTATGCGAGAGGTGGGATCCTTCAATTTAAAAAGTTGCGAAAGTGACTGTTGGTCAGAAAAAATAGTTACATGAGTGCCATAAATATACTGTTTAAATTGATTAATACCAAAAACCACGGCAAGGGCTTCCTTCTCCACAACAGAATAATTTATTTCAGCGGCCGAAAATTTTTTGGAAGCAAAACAGACTGGGTGCGGAAAACCGGCTTCATCCTCTTGTGTGAGCACAGTGCCCATGGCGAACTTGCTCGCGTCAGTACAGATAGAAAAGGGCTTATTGAAATCTGGTAATTTTAAGCAAGACACTTTCGTTAAATCCGACTTAAGTTGGTCAAAGGCATCTTGTTCGAGATCCCCCCAGGAAAATTTTACAGAGTCTTTAGTTAAATTAGTTAAAGGGAGAGCTTTTAAGGAATAATTATTGATGAACTTTCTATAAAAACCAGTCAGGCCTAAAAATGAGCGAAGTTGTTTTCGGGTTTTTGGAACAGCAGCATTGAGAATAGATTTGATGTTATTAGGATCTGGCATTACCTTACCCTCCGTTACTCTATGTCCTAAATACGTAATTTCACTTTTTGCCAAAGCACACTTTTTGGGTTTAAGTTTTAGGTTTGCATCAGTTAGACGCTGAAAAACGAGCTCGAGCCTAGACAGATGATCTTCAAAGGTAGTTGATGCCACAACCACATCGTCAATATAAACCCCGATTTGGAAGTTGGATAGTCCGGACAGCACCACGCCCATTAATCGTTGGAAACTAGCACTCGCGTTTCGCAAGCCAAATGGCATCCGTTTGAAGTGAAAGAGGCCCTCCTCTGTAGTAATACCCGTGAGATCAGCATCGTCTGGATGCATAAACATTTGATGAAAACCTGACGTCAAATCCAAGGAAGAGAAAAATTTAGCCCCAGAAAGAAAATCAATCATCTCTTGCAAATTCGGAAGAGGGAAATTATCTGGTATGGTCTTGGCATTAAGCTTACGGAGATCGGCCACCAGGCGAAATGATCCATCCGCTTTTTTGACCAGAAGGACTGGCGCAGCATAACTGCTGGTCGATGGTTCGATAATGCCAGCCTCCAAGAGAGTTTGAATCTGCCTCTTCATTTCAGGCTTGAGGTGGTAAGGGTCACGATAGGGCTTAGAACGAACCGGAATGTCATCTGTAAGGTGTATACGGTGTTGAATGATGGGGCAGGCGCCCAAGTCGGAGGAGTTTAATGAAAAAACAGACTTATATTTGGACAAAAGAGCAATCATGTCATTGCGTTGGGATAAATCTATGTCCTTAGCCCACTGGCTAAAATCATCTGAACCAGCTTGTTGTTCTACCGAGTTGACTTCGTCAGAAACTTTATTTAAATGGATAGGGGTAATATTAACAATTTTCATATTCTTATTTAAGGTAATGGAATCATGGGTAAGATTAATAACTTGAATTAAACACTGACAATTATCATTGATGGTGGAAATAGCATTGGCAACAAGAAAGGAAGTTAAATTTGTATCAGGATTAGGTTCAATTATTACAGTAGAATTAATGAAAGAGGGATCGCAGTTTGGAATAGTCACAAAAAATCTCTTTTGAGAATAAGCGGGTTAAATGATCTTAGCGGGCAACTTGCCAAAAAGAGAAAAGTCAACATCGGGATCAACATCATCATGTGCACTTGGCACGACAGCATTCAGAGAAAACGGGGGAATGTTCATGTGTCCAGACCACTCTAATATCATCATTAAATAAAATATAGTTGTCACAATCGATATGAAATTTGTAAGTCTTTAGAAAATCAAGTCCCAAAATGACATCAAAGTTAGGAGAAAGACAACTCTGAGCAACCAAAAATTTACATGAAAACGGGGTGTTACAAATGTGCAACTCAGTTTGAATTAATTTTGGGGTGACTATGTCAAAACCCGTGAGAGCCTTTAAAGAGAGGTGAGAACTATCAAATTCCTTAAAGTTAATTAGAATATTAAAAACATTAGAAGAAATTAAATTAACACTGGCACCAGAATCTATGAGTGCACGAAACTTAAAATTGGCAAAGTTAACAGAAATTATGGGTAAAGAACTCGACACACTTACTACAGGTTGCACAGCGGGATCAAACGGGGAATTAATGGAGTGTTGCGATCCAGACCAACCTCCCCCCAAACTTAGTTTAAATTTCCATCATTAACCCCACTCTGATCAGAGCCTGAAGCATTGGCAGGAGCCTGATTTTCCTGACGAGGCCTGTGTTGGGATCTAGCAGCCTGGTCACGTTGTTTTTTCCGACAATCTCTCGCGTAATGTCCTGGGCGGTCACAATAAAAACAAGTTATGTTACGTTGAGTTCGGGCAGGTTGGGAATGTCGCTGCGGAGGAAAAGATTGTGGGATAAAACTCTGCGACTGCATTTGTGATAGCTGAGCCTGCATCGCAGCCATCTGGCTGGTGAGCAATTCAAGGCTTTTTGCATATGAGTCCGTAGTGGCCTTAAGGAGCCTCTCAAAGTCGCCTTCCACCATCTGGGAACGTGCCGTTACGGCATTTATGTCTGACAGGTGGCATTGGAGTGCCACTTCCACACGTTTCGCGACCTGTACCGCCTCGACAAAAGTTTTAGGGTCTACAACAACGACCTGGGCTTTAATGTTTGGGAGAAGACCCGCTTTGAATTGTGAAAGGAGCATCTCCTGTGAGAAGCTCTGAGGTATCGTGTCCGAGGAATTTATGGGATTTTTGAGGGCCTTATGGGCAATTCCTTCCAGTCTAGTGGCGTAATCACGCACTGTCTCCCCAAAATTTTGCTTACAGGACGTTAATTTTTCTATGTCCTGGGTCCCGCTTCTGCAAAGTGTGCCATGAAGCGGTCTTTGAATTCTTTCAACGTTAGACCCTCAATTGCCTCTAAGGTAGATGTGTAGAATTGGAGAGCAGCACCCTCCATTTTCAATTTCGCGACTGCCAAGGCCTGGTCATCCGTCCAGGCCGCCAAGGGCTGAATTAGGGAAAGGGAGTGAAAAAAATTGGAGCAGTTGCTACCAGACAGTGGTGGGAGCATGCCGACAAAAGCCGGACCTGGCAATGCCGCCGCCCTGGCACCTACATCTAGAGCCATACTGGGACTTAGGAAAAAGAAAATTTTGAAACTCCCAAAATAAAAGTTTACCACCCAATAAGCTTCTCAAGACAGTCCCCAGTTACAAAGAGATATGTAAATGCATCAAAAAATGAAAGTTTTCTGTATCCATTTCACCTTATTCAACACACACAAGATTGGCAAGGAGAGGTCACGGCACCATTTGTAGTATTCTACTTACTACTGCCGTGAAAATTTTGTTTAGTTAGGTAAAAATTTAGATTTTGTCCATTGCGTTGAGACCGATAGTGTAGAAAATAACCCAATGATCTCAGCCTTGCCTGAAGTGTGTGTTAGAAAAGTGGTAAAATAAACACAGAGACATCGCATTAGATCACCAAATCACAAATTTTATTTAACAATAACAGGGGTAAACAGCTAGTGTCCTCACGACATCAGCGTTTAGAAATAAAAGTAAGTAAAACACAGTACAGGGGTATCACAGCGTGCGATAGTTATGCTCAAAAAACAAAAAAATATGAGTGCTTTAATTTCCCATTATTAGCCCTTGTAAATTAAACAAAAAAAAAGGAAAAAGGAAATGCTTAAATAAAATTGTCATGACAAAAGTAGCTCGATTGGATCCAAGTACTTAAGTTAAAAGGCTCTGCTGCAGCAAAAAAAAAAAAAAAAAAAATTTATCCTATCACAAAAAAAAAAAAAAAAAAAAAAATTGGGCAAACGAGTCCCCACCTTCCCCAAGCCATACAAGGCATCTGATGAAAATCCCGGACAAAATCCTTAACAGAAACTTGAAACCCCACCTTTTTCAATCCAACAGGCGAGTTTAAATAGTTACCAAAATAAATAAAAAAGGGAACTTAGCAATTTTTACACCAAAGGGTGCAGCAAAATACATTGATGTGCAGAATAACTCAAACAATTACAGAGATTAGCATAGGCCAAACCAGAATATAAAACAGATTTTATGACACTCCAAAATTTAACTAGGTAAGGAAAAAAAAACAAAAAAAAAACACAGCATCAACATTCATCATTTAACAAAAAAAAATTAAACATTGCGTTACAGGAAATTATACCACTGGTTACTACTTGAAAAGAAGAGACATTTAGCTATTGATTTAAAATCCCCTCCCCCCATTAAACGTTACAAGTTCAAAAAAAAAAAGAATAGTTCTAGCACAGCTTGAAGCATGATGACGCTGATCCAGCTTATGGTGGAGAAATAGTAGCATAAGGATGATAGAGAAAACGAAATCAGAGCGATCTCACCCACGGATCCAATGGCAGGTCGGGTCCCGGTGTTTCAGGGAACTGACGGTCGGACGCTGGTGGCTCCCGGAGCCGGCATCTTGGTCTCTCCTTGAAGGGGATTCCGGACGGCACAATCAGGCGTCGGGGACTTCGCGATGAAGAAACACAAGCGGCTCCCGGTCTGGGAAAAAGGTGATCACAGCATAGTAGATCGAAACGGGACGTCGAAACTGGTAATTGATCTTCGTCAAAAAAAAAAAAAAAAAAAAAAAAAGGGGGTGGGGGCTTAAGCCCAATTCACATCAAAAGTGAGGGGAAGCATACTGGCAGTGACGGTGACGCATCGGCAAGGTGGCCAAATAGAGGCAGACGGCCAAAAAACCGAACATGTAACAAACGTGGTGGGGCCACTGGGTGCTTACGCACAAAAAAAAGAATAAATTTATACGGTGATCATGGAGTAGCTGGCCCTCTGGCCTACGTGCTAAAACTTCACATCATGAACTTGATGTAAGTGACGACTGTTATGCCGAGCTAGGCCCCTCCAATGCGCGATGAAAAAACCGGACAAGAATATGTCCTAGCCGCACCACCACAGCTCTCAGAATGACGCTTTCCGCCCCAGGCTTGAGGAGCTTCGCCGAGACGCCGACCGCGGGGACCAATCAGAGCGCGCCATCTCAGCCGGGAAACTTCGAGAACATTCGATCGACGGGGGAAGGAAGCGAGAAAAGAAGAAATGGCGGCCAGCAACTACTACACGTGGGAAGGAAACGAACTTGGCCGAGAAGAAACACAGGCAAGAACGGCCATCTTGAAATGGGAAAAAAAGCTCAATGGATCAAAAGGGCACTAAAAAAACGTTATTAAATTTCCTAAAATTTTAGCGGGAGATAGCCAATCGTCCGAGACAACCCTGGGTAAAATTTGGAATAAAAATTAAATTAGAAGAGAGTAAAACTAATTAAAAACCGGACATGAACAAGAGATATTGCAAGAAATGAGTTAGGCTATTGAAGAGAGAGGGAAACTTAATAGTCAGCAGAAAATTGGCAGAATTTACCTGATACTTAAAATTACCCCTCCGGAGACAGGGCAAACAAGGGCAGAATTAATTTAAAGAAAAGGTATTATTTAAAAAGTTCCAACAAAAAAAAAGGGTGATTAGTAGTAATTTAAAAGATTAGTTATTGAGTTATAGAAGAAGAGTCATCCAGACCATTATATCTCCTGACAAAAGGTATTTAAATTAAACTTCCAAGTTAATTACAAGAATTAAGAAAATAAATAATTAATGGTTAAAACAATTAAAATAAAAATTACTGCTTTTGATTTGTAAAAAACATTATGCCCCAAAAACAATACAACAGTACTGACTTTTTCTACTTCAGATACTTCATCTGACTGCAGAACTTTGCTTACTCTAGATACTCATTTATTGCTTAGGGATTAAATCGCGTAAATATAAGTTATGGGAACAATCAAAATGCATTTAAAACTTTTATAAATGTGAAACTTAACACAATTTAAAAACTTTTTGACGAAAGTTATCTAATTATTTGCAATCTCGGCTATTATAAACAAAATAATGACTTACCTTTTTTCAAATGTAGAAAATGCGATGATAAAATTGGTAAAGCTTAATCTATAATTTAAGCCCGTGAAAGACATAAAATTCAAGAAAAAAGCTTTCAAAATATATAACATATACAAAAAAGTTAATAGACTCATACAAAGTCTAATACAAGCAGACACTTCCAATGGCTCAACTTCGGTTAGTAACTTTGAGAGAAGGAGTAACTGCAAAATAGGATTTGACCAACACATTTGCACAATTGTAAACGGAAAAAAAAATGTTCCATGCTTGCAAAGGTAACCAAATGCATGTCATTATTTATTCTTTGTGTACTCTTATCTTCAAATTAATACCAGACGTGTGAAACGTACTTCGTATCAACATAGTTTAGAGGGGACCCCCACAGGTATTAATCAATCAGTTCTTGGTTTTGACAACATAAAGGCCTCTTCCGCTGTTATTTGTGTTTCGGTTCTTTTCAAAGAATCCGATAATGAGCGGGTCGTTATGACCAATGGTCCAGATCTGATAATTGTATTTTTCTCTAACTGATGTTTTTGCTCTTTCATCGGGAAAGGTGTGAAGGTAAGTGACAATTGATCAGAGCTGGGGTGTACTGTCAAAGAATACTGTTTGTAGAAAGACACTTTTTAAAATGATGTTTAGCTCTGAAAGATGCAGAGTTGTCACACAACACTATCAGTCTACTTTAATTTAAAGAAATCTTTTAAATTTTCACGATAAGAGAGAGAGACATAATAAAAAATATAGAACGGATTTGGGGGCCCCTCTGAAACCGGGCCCAGGTGCCTTGCATCCGCAGCACCCCCCCTGTGGCCAGCCCTGATTCTATGACTAATAGTTTTTTAGATATGAGAGTTAAATGCATACACTTATACACAAAAACCTGCCAAGCTTAGTGACTTTGGCATAATTTTTTGAGGAAGGCATGTGACCTTGGTCGGACCATTACCTAACTATAGGATAGGACGGTATTGTGGATGAATGGTCCCTAAAACTGCCCATTGACTGTAATGTGTTGGAAATCTTTTGAGTGTTTCTGTAGCAGAACTATAAATGATAAAGACACTATTTTTGATGGAGAAATTCATTTTGTAGCCCTTAACAGTATGTATCACTTCTGAGTCGTTTAAAATAGCCTAATAACCTCTAAAAATATGCTTTAATGAATTTCTGCCCATAGAGCGTAATGTATTTAAAATCTTTTTTTTTGGGAGGGGGGCCTGTAAATAAACTATCCAGTCGATTGGGACCAAAAGGGAAAGAGCATAACTAGATGTTACAACAATCCTAAATAGAAAGTTTCAATATTCTACAACCAGTAGGTTTTGAGATATGCGAGTTTAATGATTTCTGCTGCAGACGTATTTAAAATCTTTTGGGTGGCCTTGTAGATAAACATCCAGTCGATTGGGACTAAAGGGAGGTGCACAACTAGATGTCACTGCAATCCTAAATATAAAAGTTTTGACTTTCTACATCCAATAGTTTTTGCAATGTGCGAGTTTGATTAATTTCGGCCCATTGTGCACAATGCATTTTGAATCTTTTGGTGGTCCTGTCGATAAACCATACAGTTGATTGGAACTTACAGGGGGAGATGCACAACTAGATGCTTGCACAATCCTAAATATAAAGTTTCAACATTCTACGACCAATAGTTTTTGAGATATGCGAGTTTGATTAATTTTCGGCCTGTAGAGTGTAATATAATTTCGAATCTTTTGGGCAGTCCTGTAGATAAACTATGCAGTTTGAATGGAACCGAAAGGGAGGTGCACAACTAGATGTTACAACAATCCTAAATATAAGGTTTCAACATTCTAAGGCCATAAGTTTTTGAGACATGCGAGTTATACATATGTATGTACATACATATGTATATACAGATGGCATGGAAAAATGTTGCATGTAGATGCATTTATATAAACATGCATGCTAGCGTACAATGAGATGGCATCCAAAAAAATTCTTAAAGTAAATTAGAGTAGTCAAAATCGGTTTTTTTCATTGAAATCTGGCTCCCGAAATTTTTCGCGATCTCATTACTTCCTTATACCTGTACAAGGAAGTAAAAAATTTGGCAGCTTGTGTTTTTTACTATGTTATCGATTATTTATTACTTTTTAAAATACATTTTGAAACATTTTTATCAAAAATTAATTATTTTTATAAAAATTGCATATTGTCTGCAATTCGCAGTAGTTTTAGAAATAAAAAAAAGCCTCTTTTCTTTGCTCTTACTTTCCTCAGTAACTCCCATTAATAATTCTTTTATAGAAAGGTTGTTCCCTTGACATACATGTAAAACAAAAGTAAAGAACATGCACTCATGTATATTTATCATTTTTAGTATTCTATGTTATTTAAACCCATTGAAAGGGCTTAAAAACATTTCATAACATTCAATTTAAAAAAGGGTTGAAAACATTTTTCAAGAGTACCCGAAACCGGTAATGCATTGTGCTTGTGCTCTTAAACTTTTTCAATAAGCAGTGCAGTTTCAGTTTTGTTATAAACCTCCCATGACTCTCCGATTGCAATTTCTACTATGTTGTTTGATCAGGCAGAGAAATAAAAAACAGATTTTAATTAAAGTGACCAACTGTCCTGATTATACGGACAGTCCTGTGTCCAATATTTTGAGGTTTTTTCTGGTATTTAAATCAGTCCCATATTTTTTATCCCTGTGAACCACCACCAGAAAATAGCTGTTCTATGTTTAAAATTTTGATTTTAGGTCTACCCAATTTCTTTTTTTTTATTTGCAAAGAATTAAATATGTGGCAAAATTAAATATGTGTCTGGGAAGGATTGTCAATCATATAATCTACTGAATATAGACTTGCACATTAAAATTTAATTTGAAATTTGAAACAGTGTTACTTTCACAAATTTTAAAGTATGGAAAGCTTGAAAATTAAAAGGATTGTGGATCTTGATTTCTCTACATTTCCTCCTACAAAGTATTTTAATGAACTAGTCAGAGAACTTAGAAAGGTGTTCTATGAAAATGGACTGTAATTTCTGTGAAACAACAACTTTGTTAGAATCTGTGTATTGGTACACTATAATCAAACAATATTGTATACCACCGCCATTCAATCTTATAATCCACAACTGCAACATTTTCTTCAGGAATCATTTCTGCAAGCTTCAAGGTGTGCATGTTATTGGCGTGTGGAGAAAGATTAAGACATTATAATTTTCCAAATATGTTACACAAGTTTGTTATTTTTATCAACGATTCTGAAAGGAGCAAACAGTGGCAGCTTTTAGCTTCAGTTAATAGGGTGGCTGCTTAAAGAAAATAGACCCATTGTTATAATGTTCTGTAAAAAGCAACAGCACATAAATACGGAAGAAAATTCTATAGTGGGGAGTTGGAAGAAGTGGAACATTTTAACAAATATATTTCTTACAAATAGGGATGTAACAGATATCCAGCAAGTATCCGGCTGATTTTTCAAATCATCCGAAACACCATCGAATATCCGAATCATAACTACCGGATATTCGGACTGCTCTGCTGGATATCCGGCTATATACTACTAAAGTTCTATCTACAGGGCGTCCCAAAAAGGTGGTTACGAGCTTAATTCTTTATGTATTAGAGATAAATGGGTGGTGTAAATTGAAAAAATGTTCAAAATACGGTCGGAAATAAGAATTGTTAAAAAAAAAAAAGTTACACCGTTCATTTACAAAAAGTTAAACGTTTTTAAATTTTTATATGACCCACATATGAAACAATTCCCAGTTAGAAAGTTTTTATTTTTCCGTCCAACAAGACTAATGGAAAAAACTGCATAGCTGAAAATTTAAAACTGATTGAGTTATGCTTAATTGAATAGGGAAGGCTGTGTAAAAGGACCATACACAAAAATAGAAATGTAAATTTGTGGCATGTTATAAAAGATAGAATGTATGAAAATATTTACATTAGAGCCATTTTTGCATTTTTAGGGTAGATTCATGATTCTGTTGAAAATTATCATATTTTTCAAAACAACGTTCTAACAAATGAACCTCTGATGATTTTTTTATTTTCTGTAAGTGGTATTTAACCATTTCATATGGTTTATGGTAAAATAATTTTTACACAACTGCATTATGAAATGCAGACTATTTCTTTTTGAGTTTACTCATTTGTTTCCTGTTGTAACTCTTATCAGAACAACTCAAACCAAAGCTTTCTTGTACATATCAGAATAAATAGTGTATTAAAAATTATGCAGTGATATTTAGTTTCATATTTCAAATAAAAACTTTTAACTAGTACTGCATAATGTTTTTTTTTAACAAATGATAAGCTGTTTGAATTAACAATGATTTTTCTAAGTGCAATAGAAATAATGCAGAAACTGCTTGAGAATTCAGACGGCGATATGCGAATTCACCTGAAATTTCTTGCATGTTTGTTTTATCGGACGATGAGGCGATTCAGAACTACTGGTGCTTTTTCAATCCAAAACCTGGGCCCTGATAGAAATCGCTTGACGAAGAAATGAATATTATAGTATATTTTTTTGTCCAACCTACGTGCAAGTATTCAGAAAGCAAGCCGACTTTGTTACTACCTAGAACATCAATTGATAGAATTCTTGAAAAAACATAATTGGCATCCATTTTTGTATACATGGACTGCAAGCACTCCAACCATCTGATTTATTCGACATTTAGCATTCTGCAATTGGTTCTGAATTCAACATGATAAAAATGGAATTTTGTTCAAAAATATTTTGTGGACGGATGAATGGTTTATTTACAGAAAGATGGGCAATAAATACTCATAACGATTATTATTGGAATAATACAAAACTTTATTTTGTGCAAGAAATACACCACCAAAGAAATTTTTAGTCTCCGTGTGGTGCGGAATTTGGAATGGAGAACTGTTGGTCACTGTGTTTTATGAAGGGACACTTCCAGCTTCAAAAATATCTGCAGCTTATTTTAGACGACATAATAAACAGATATTTTAGAGAATACACCATTTATCGTATCTAAAATGTATGTATTTTCAACAAGATGGAGCACCTGCAACACAAGGCTATAAGTGTAAACAAAACTGGCTCAATGTTAATTTGATAAACAGTGGATTGGGTTTGTTGAAAGGAGTCACAGAATGGTCCACCCCCCAAGATTGCCTGATCTAATGCCGCTCGATTTTTATATTTGGGGTTGGCTTCGAACACTAGTTTATAATACTTGTTCCCTAAATGGAACTGATCTAAAACAAAAGATAACTGATGCATGCAACAATATTACTGGAAAAGAACTCCAAAATATTTACAGAAGCATTATTAGAAGAGCTCAGTTATGTATTGGAGTTGACAGAAAACATTTCGAGAATGCTTTGTAAATTGCATCTTCTTTATTTGCATTTTTTAGCATTTTTAATGAAATTTGCTTTTTTATATGAGTGGTACCCTCTAAAAGGTTTATAAAATTGAACATTTAAACAATTGTAATAGGTACTTATTCATTTTTAAAAAAATGTTTTAATTTTAAAATTGCATGCATTTACATAAATGTTATTGATTGTAAATATAATGTATTTATTTGCAGTGAAATGTTTTATAAATATAAGTATTAGTAACACGATAAAGCATAAATAAGAAAAATGTGTAAATAACAAAAACTCACAAAATTTGCATATTCTTTAGCTTTCCGTTTATCTTGTGAAATCTGTATTTAATTTATAAGGTTTTAAATCAACTTTAGTTGTTTACCAAAAAAAATTTAAAATATTTCTTACTCAAGATGCTTGATCGAAACACATTCCAAGTTGCAATATCATGTTTTTGATCTAAAAATTCCCGTTATCAATTTGTAGGCTATTTTCACCAAGGAAATAGCCTTTTATGTGATAAAAATGTCCCGAAAAATGGTACGAGTCCAATTATGTTTTTATTATCATAATTCAGTTAGTTTTAGGGATACTGTTATGCAGTTTTTTCTATTGTTTCTTGGATAGAAAATAAAACTTTCTAACTGAAGATTTTTTTTTATCGTATAAAAATTTGAAAAGCATAACTTTTTTGAGAATTAGCAAGAGAAAGTTTTCTTAACGGATTCTTATTTTCAAACATATTTTGAAACATTTTTTAAATTTACACTAACCACTTATCTCTAATAGGTAAAGAATTAAAGCACCTTTTTGGTACACCCTGTATAATATACATAGGACAAGATGAAAAATTATATTTGATATAATTAAACTTCCCCTATAAACAGGATTCTACCAATAAAACAATTATACAGATTGTAACCAAATTTGTGTTATAGACTATACTTGAGAAGTGCTTAGGGAATTTTGATTAAAAAGCTTGAGTTCAAAATGTTCAAGTTGCTATTAAACATGAAAACACAGCAAATTTAACACTGGAAATGGACCATGTCAAAATAAACACACTATTTCACATTTGTTCTGTATTTTTTGAGCACATTATAACTAGTTAGGCTCATATTTTAGGAGCTGATTTCATGCGTGCAAAGTGCAACTTAGCAGACAGTTTTCTGGACTAGAAAATACAAAAAAAGCTTACAGCTCATGTCATGTAAGTGTCCGTGTATAAATTTAAGAGGGATCTTCTCATCCTTTTCAGCTGTAGACGCTGTTTACCAGGGGAAGTTTAATTATAAGCACTGTGCGGGGGAGGTATCATTTGTAAAAATATGGTACATTCGGCATGATGGGATTTCCTCACATTGTAATCCCAGAAATAATGTAACTATACCCTCTCCCCCATGGATTTCTCAGAAATTTTTAATATGCTCCGGAAATCCAATAATTAACAAAAAAACTCCGATTATTCTGTTCTTCAAAATTTATTTACAGAGGCAGGGAGAAATTGTTAATCTTCATCATCCCTTTCCTGAATGACAATCTTTTACTGAGCATTTCCTTTATTGAAATCTCCAATACCTAATGATTAAAAATTAACTTTATTTTGCATATTTTTAAATTGAATTTAGTTATTTAAATTCATTTATATGTTTTTCTGCAAGGTTTCAATTGATTTTAAAGTTAAGTCTACTTAAAAGATGTACATTTAAAATGTGTTCATGAAATATTTATTAATGAAAATAACAATATGGCTGCTTGTGCAGACAGCCATGTTTATAACATGGTATTTTACTAGTTTAAAATAGGTTTTAGTTACTACTACAGTATTGTGTATGATTATCATTCTAGTTACAACTGTCTACTGATTTATAAAAGTTCTGTTCTTAGGTTTACAAAACATTAAGAAGAATTTTGTTTACGTTACAATAATTAATGACTGAAAACGTGCATCAAAAGCAGAAGTTATTTATTTTTTGTGTTGGAAAACAGCTTTTTTGCCTCTTAAACTCGCAGAAAGTTGTAGCTGAAATTAATTATAGTAACATCTGTGATGTTATGTCTACTAAACCTGGTGGAAAAATCAGTAATTAATATTGTTTCCTTAGGCATAATTAATGATGTCCTATCCTTCCTACTGTCCCCCTCCTTCCTGCTCTCCCATATTTAAAAAGAAAAAGAAAGAAAGCCAAATTACCTTTTGACATTAAATGCTATACTTTTAAAATTTGTTTTTGTTTACCCAGAAAGTACTTGCAATTAGAGATTTAAAAAGTCACCCCGGGGGAAACCCTTTAATTTGGGAACCCCATTTTTAAAAGCATTAAATGATTTTTGGTGCCCCCTTTTAGCTGTCACCTGCAGGGATGAATACTTTATTTTTTTTTTCGATTTAACCTTTTTTTGAATTGAGAGGAATTCACTTTTGTCTTTTTTTGGGAAAAACTCATTTTTTTCCGTAATTTCGGGTTA
>JAWZYV010019581.1:0-23854 GCA_038373885.1 Cheiracanthium punctorium
TCGGTACGACAAAATGGGGGAGGTTTAACAGCAACACGTGCTAACTGGGTAGGGCCGGACGTGCCATCGCCGGTACTGGCATTTTCACAAGGCAGAGACATGTCAAAACAACACGAGGGGTATCAAATACAAGCAGCGCAATAAAAGAGAAAGAAAAATAAATAAATTGTAAACGACTCACCCAGGGTTGGCTATAACACCTTTGAAGCGACGAAATGTTTATATCCAACTTGAGTTTCGCTGACACAGCCCACTACAAAACAACACGACTCGCGGGCAGGAAAAAACACATGAACACAGCTTCACTTGCACACACTTACGCACGGTATCACTTGTGCTTGCGCACGTGTAAAAAAATGCGTTTTGGGGAGGACCAGAAGAAAACACAGCGCAGATTACATACGCCTTGACAAGTACACTCTTGACGATTTGAAAAAATAAACACTTGAGATTCCGTACTGCATTAAAACACTTGCGATTACACGCAGCGATGAGGAATTTCGTCAACCACCTGGCGAGCAATATTTCGCCCAATACTGCCGGGAAGAAGAAAAAAATAATCTTCACTTAATGGAAATTGATACTGAGATGCACAACACTAATGCTGGATGTTACGAATTGATGACAAGAAATGTCTTGAGATTCCATAATTCTTGGATGAACTCGGATTGCAGGATTGCGTATACAAAATGTCCAGAAGTCACCAATGTGGAGGAACGTGCTATCAGCTCCTTACTATAGATAAAAATTAAGAATACGTCGAGTGTAACATCCGTTGAATACAAATACCATCTAGTAGAAAACTTAACAACATTTTATTCAGACTTAAGTCGAGCATACAAGCTCTGCACGATACGGTCAATTTACATCCAGCGATACAATTAACATAGAGTTCTGGTAGCAACAACAGCAACGCGATAATAATAATAATAATAATACCCCTAGTAGCAATAACCCATCGGTCGATGAGAGGCGGGCGAGTTAAATCCGAGGAGAAGGAGCAATGGCCGATCACGGCTTTTCATTAAAAAAAGGGGAAATTTCATCGGCAACTGGTACAAAATGTCCGCTCGGGGAGCCGTAAAGCCGATCATCGTTTCCCGATGACTCCGATGAAATAACGAAAAGAAACCGATAAACTGTTTAAAATATATTTGTTAATAAAAAATAAACCACTGGCAGCAAAATTTTCAAAAAATGTCCGTTCTGTTTATTATGTTTTCGTATTTTGTATGCTAAATTTCCGTTTTTCTGAAAAAAAAAAAAATCACGCTTTCCCAGGCCCGAGCCCTGAGCGTACTGATTACGAGATAAGCGCGCTACCCCAAGACCATCGAATCTTGCTATGTGTATGGCAAAGTGTGAAGTACCGGTTATTTTAGTCTCAGATTGGGACTTTGGGTGAAATTTTGACGAAGTGTTGTTCAGCTATTATTAATAATAGTCAAATTATTCGATTGGTAAGAAATCAATTTCACATTTTACCAATGTATGTAAGTAGCAACAACATTCATAATTAATAATTAAAAAACAATATTGCCAATTGTATAAGAATTTTAGTGTGATTTTAACTTTCCTATTTCTTGGATAACTTTTAAAAATTAACTATTTCTCTTCTTGCTGTTTACATTAAAGAGGTTTCAAAAGAGTTGCTTATTGTAATGAAGTTTCCATTTTTCTTATAATGCAGCTGACGCTCAAATAGATTTTCTTTTCTTTTTTTTAAACACATTTTTTTAATTATTTAAATATTACAAACGTTTTTTTATATAATAAAAACTTACATTTTTTTGTAAATATTTCTTTTCAAATTTAAATTTTGTGGGAGGGGGCAAGGGGGGGGGATACCACCCCCTGCCCCCTCCCAACCCCAATACAAGAAATTTGAAGTAAATTATGCGTTTAATTCAAGAATTGTTAAAATTTCCCTTAGATTAGAAAAGGCACATTAAACCACTGGGACACCTGCAGGGCCCGATGACTATAGAGCTGCAGTTTCGGATAAGATATTGTTTTTCGGTTTCCCATCGGCGAAACTGCTCGTCTAGATCACTTCTATCCATGAATGAAAATTCATCTATTGCAGAAAATCAAAAGTGCACTTGCCGATGACTGTATTCGACGAGTCGATGAGTTAACGATGAGTCGATGAACGACCGAGCAGAAAACAAACAGTCATTGCTACTAGGGACTGCTGCGAACCATGCGTGAACACACTTCCTTTTATACTGCCGGACCGCACATCAGCGTTGCCAGATTCCCTGGCTCTGCTATCGTGGGAGTAGCCGCTAGCGCTCCTCACAGGATGCGCGAAGAGATGCGCGGAAGCTTGTTCGATGTGGTGGCCGCTGAAGGATCAGATTGGTGGTCGGGAACGCACCGATCGCAGGCGCGGCGGCCGCCACACCTTAATCAGGCTCGTTGTGACTCCCCTTTCCCTTGCTCTCCATGGATATGGATTAGCCAAGGAGGAACGTCTGAGCACATAGAATATCGTGTGCATACTTTAGTATTATTATAAAATAAACTAATAAGACCAATGGTCTTCTAAAGAGAAATTCTCTTTCAGCAGCACAATGTGGTATGTATGCACATGATCAAGGCCTTTCTGAATTTTTGTCCCTTGTCCAAGCTCGACTTGGGCCCTCTTTTTTTTTGGGGGGGGGCGGGAGATGGTTAATCTAGGCCCCTATTTTGGGCCCATATCCGAGCTCGACTTGGGCCCTCTTTTTTTTAAAGGGGGATGGTTAATCTAGGCCCCTTAGTCTAAGACCATTTGGGGGGGCATGACCCCCCCCCCTCGAACCGCCACAGCCTGTTCAAACTTCGAATTTATATTTACAAATATTAATGAAACTTTCAAAGCATCCGAAGCAGACAGCAGAGCAGGACCGGTTTGAGACGTAGGCGGTCGCCTACGCTTGAGTTTCAATTGAGGGGCGCCAAATTTCACTTTTTTTTTCGTGTTTCCAAACATTTTCCTTTTTTTTTTTTTTTTTTTTTTTTTGGTTATTGAGATGGGCGCACTGACGCACTGACTGTTCTCATAATATTATCAAGCTTTTAAACAGTATTATTGTCACAAATACTTTTAAACACTTCTAAAGTTGTCGCTGTGTATTGTCAGGAAGCGTTCTTTGATCGCTTCTTTTTTCATTCATGGGAAACAGATGTCCACTGGGTGTCCGGGCATCCACCTCCAGGGTATGCTAAATAACCCTCTTCCGCAGATGGATCTTCCGAAGGGGTGGTCTTTTAACCTGTTGATTCATTACCTCCTATAATTATTTTGAGCTGTCATTGCCACCTTACTGCAGGTCTTATCCGGATGTTTAAAGAAATGATTTCTCAAGTTACCTTCCTTTCTGACATACTTCAAAAGAAATGCCGCAAAAAATATAAAAGGACAAGTTATAATAAATTTTGAACAAAGCCACATAAAATCTAGTTCTTTTTTTCGTTTTGTTTTTTGTTTTTTAAATCAAGTTAGCGGAAAAAGAAAATGAATGTGATTTTGACGCCCCTCTTTACAAAAGTATTATTTTTAGCTACTTCTGCGCCCCGGTGAATTAAAGTTCTGGGATACTTCCTAATTGTTTTCAGCTTCTAGAATCGGTTTTCCAAACAGGGTCGTAACAGTAATAGGGCGCAAACAGAAGAGGGAACGCAAAATCCGAAGGATCACATAGGTTTATATAGTTTTTTCTTATTAGTGTTTCTCTTTTCAATACAGCACATCTGTAGAGGCGAGGAAAGGACAGGAATTTATTAGTATAATGATTCTGGGCAAGTGCGGATAATAGGGAGCGCAGTCGCACCCCCAAAATTAAAAAAACATTTTATTTATTTCATATTCTGGATTTTAGTACATCAAATCTTGCACCCTTAAATGAAAAATTGAAATGCCGCCTCTGATTCCCGGTGCTGAAAAATTATGAAGTCGTCATTAAAGCTGCAAAAAAGGGTGGGGGAGCAAAATTTGGACGGTTCTGCTAGATCGGGCTATACTCCTGTTTCCAAATGAAACAGATATATCAATCCAGGAGGAACAGATTTTTCAGAGCGTAAATAAACGAAATAACAGTAATAAACAGTATAAAATTTCAAAAGATCATGCTAAAAAAAGTTTCAAAGGAAGAGGCCATGTTTACTCGTGTAATAGCCTCCCTCGCATAATAGTCGCACCCCTATTTTGAAGCAGAAAAACTTTATAGTTACAATATTATTTAGTAAATTTTCCCCGCATAATAGTCGCACCTACATTTTCACATGAAAAATTGACAAAAATGGACGACTATTACTCGAGTAAACACGGTATATTTCAATTTTCACTCCCTTAGTACGCCGTGATTCATCAGAATATATTCTAGAGTGAGGGAGACAAAGAAATCGTCTAAGCCATTTGACAAGAACTGAAAAGTAAATTAAAAAGCAAATTTTTGCAGCTGTGGGATACTTCAGCCTTAAGTGTTTTATATCACGTTGACAAAAGGGAAATATGACTGATTTTGACGCCTCTTATTAAACAAAAATTTTTCATTTCGCCATTTTTGCGCCCTTGTGAATTATAACTGAAGAATGCTTCAGTTTACTGAGTTCGAAGCTCCTGCAATCGGTTTTCTAAGCAGAGTCGTAGCGAGGGTGTGGCGGGGATAGCCCTTTCTAGGGTCGCAAGCAGAAGAGGAGGGCGTAAAATCAACTTTATCGCAGGATGTTTAAATAGAGTTTTTCTAATCTGTTAGAGGACAAAGCATAAATGTGTCCATAGAACAGCAAGAGTCCATTTACTGGGAACTAAGCTCAGGAGCGCAGGTAGAAAATTTTAATGGGGAGATATGAGAGACATTTTAAAGATGATAAATAAAAACCAAATTCCTTCACGGTATGAAATTCCGAAAGATCATGCTAAAAGTTACAGAGTAAGATTCCACTCCATTAGTGCACCCCTGATCAATCGGAATGTACTGTAGGGCGACAAAGAATCGTTTAAGTCATTTGATAAGAAATGAGTAAAAAATTAATTTCAGGAAGTTTATATCGCCTTGGTAAAAAAGGGAAATGCGTTTGATTTTGGCGCCCTCCTTTAACAAAAATGTTTAATTTAGCCACTTCTGCGCCCCTGTGAATTACAGCTGTGGGATGCTTCGGGCTTAAGTTTTTTGTATCGCTCCAGTTTCCTGAGTTCGCAGCTCCTGCAATCATTTTTTTAAGCAATAAAGTCGCAGCGAGTGTGTTGCGGGGATTGCCCTTTCGAGGGGCGCAAGCAGAAGAGGGGGGAGTAAAATCAGCTTTATCACAGAATGTTTGAATAGAGTTTTTCTAGTGATATCCCAGTGGTTAAGGCGTTGGACTCGTAACCGGAAGGTTGTGGGTTCGATGCCGGCGTACCACGAAAGACCGAGCGCGGTACGTGCACGTTAAATGCGTAGTTCCGAAAGTCCTCTCGGCGGTCTGTGGTAGTTTCCAAGGGGTGCCAATATTCAGAAGTCAACCACCTTCTGATGAGGTTCCAAATTGAGGGGGTCTTAATCGTATAACGCTGCATGTTCTATAGCTAACGTGGCCATTTATTTTTTCCTTCAAAACGTGACATCATCTACTTTTTTGGCAATAGTGTATTATTTTCTTCCTCAAAACGGGACATCTGCTGTTTTTAAGGTAATAGTGTAGAGAGACTGAATTTCAGGCCTGGGTATCTTTTAGTTGTTACGAGAACGTGCAAAAAAGCTTGTGCTGATGTTAATTTCAAAATAAAATATTTTAAAAAATCTTTGCTTAAACACGCATATACTATAAAAAATAGTGCAAGACGTACGTTTACTGGTGATACAAGGGGTAGGCCCTTCTTCGACTTCAAAAACACCATGCAACACAAGGCAGGGAGGTAAGAAAGTGAGAAATGTAAACAAAAGGACACACGGAAAAAAAGAAGTTGTCATTCGGAAGGAAAAAAAAAATCTTAGAGAACCTGAGTGAAAGTGTAGAATAAAGTGGAGATAGGGGGGGGGGAATAAGCAATAGAGGAACACGACTTTAAAAAAATAAATAAAAATTAAATAAATTGAAATAGTTGACAAAAAAAGAACAAACACAAAAACAATGCATCCCCCATTGTTTTCTTTGCGTCTCGAGAGGGGAGGGAGGGAGGTTAGGTTTGTTTTTTTTTTTTTTTTTTTTTACAGACACTGCCGTCGGATGATTTTAGATTTTTAGCGGACTTTATTGAAATCGTTACCGCAGGTTGCTCTCTTTCTAAAAACGGAACATTACGGAGTCCCGAAGCTGTGCTTGGGGACAACGGGACAAGCCACCTAAAAACGGGACGTGTGGTCACCTTATGTATAGCCAGTAATTTTGACAACTGCCTTTTTTGCTATAGATCATGTACCAGTATTTTATTAACAGAATATTTCTCTGCCATGACATTAAAGATTTAATTGAAATAGTAAATTAAGCATTTAGCTTATTCTAAAGAATATTTAAGATAACAGTTTACATTTACCAGGACAAGGGCAGAAAGTTTTTTGGCAGAAAGACCACCCGCGGAGAAAGATGTTAGGGCAGCATACGCGTAGACTAGAAATCGGAAACAGATACTTTCCATTAGTTTACTATCAACAAATGACAAATGACAGAAGTCCAGTTGTGCGGAGAGGGACATTGTTTACCCAATTAGGTATTCTCAATTCTCAGGGTTTACTCAGTTGTCATGTCAGTATAGCTCTTGGTTACCTGCTCGGTCGTCTGGATATCTTTTGCATGCGAGATTGCGGGGAATACTGGTTCTTTATGTTTCAAAGGGGATACTTTGATAACGATGTTCATCTTTAAACGTGAATAGAAAACGTCCATCCGGAGCTTATTTCAGAAAGCAAAAGAAAGTTAGAGAAAAAAATGAGGGAAAGCTTGAGTAAATTTTTAAAACAAAATTATAATGAAGATAACCACTGTGAATTGGCGACTCCGGATGCTAGCAGCCAGACATTTGGTAAGTTCAAAGTTCAAATACTGTACTGTTTTTAAATCTTTAATTGTACAATTAAATTTTCATGAGCAATGAAGTATCGATTAAAAAGTTTTATTTTCAGTTCTTATTTATTATTATAATTGATTAAATGATTTTACTTGCATTATTACGACTTATTTGAAAGATTAGCTTTTTTGTCGACAAGTCGAAATGTATTTTAAAAACTAAGACTGTTATAATGTAAACACAGTTTAAAAGGGGATTGAAGTTCATAATCATACTTTATTTAAATATTTTGAGGTTATTTATTTTTATTTTATAAAAAATACCCAAATTTGCATTATCACATGACATACTTTTTTTTAATGAATGAATACCTGTAGAATATTGTATTTGAAACACTTAAAATAGAGAGAAGAAGAGGTTGCGATCAATATACGCACATTGTACATTCCTTTAAACATACAAGTACAACAGCATCTAATTTCATAAAGCTTCAAACATTTCAATAATACGTAAATATTGTCTATTTAATAATCTAAAACACATTTAAAACAAATATTCACTAAAGATTTTTCATAAAGGTATATTTTTTGTAATAAGAAAGAATGGCAAAGCAATATCTACTTAGTGTATTACTACTCTAGGAAAATTATCGTTAAATAAATGGAAATTCTAATAAGAAAGATGAAATGAATCATGTTCAAACGATGATTCCTGAGACTAGCAACAAGATATGTTTGTTTGTTTGTGGATTAAGGCCGATTGACTGCACTAGGGTCTTTGGCCTATAGGAGGGATGCTCACCGTGGGGACTTTCTAAGGGATTCTAGCCCGTATTCAAGCGAGGTTGCAAGCGAGCGAAAACCTTGCAAGGGGTAAGTTCAAAGACTAAGCGTGTACATGTACAATTGTTCAATTACATTTCCATAACCATTACAGCATAGCATGAATTTTTACTTTAAATTCTTATAATTTTTTAATTAAATAAATGGATTTTATTTGCATTATTATGAGTTATTTATATTTATTTTTTAAATATATACTACATGTTTTAATGCACCAACGTAAATTGTTATAACGCTAACTTCGTTTAAAAACTGATTTCATTTGAGTTTATACTTTATTTACTTACACTTTATTAAAAATTTTTTTTTCAGAGAATATTTTTTTTTTTATTATTCATTGTTTTATTCATGTTGTAAATAATGAATGCATATGTCTTTGAAAAATAGAGTGGAATAGTATATAATGCCATTCAACGATTCAATTCAAACATCTCAATATCATGTAGATATAGTCTAATTAATTACCTAATATAAGTGGAATGGAAAATTAATATTCAGTAAAACAATATCAAAGGAGTAGATTTCATTTTTTCTTCGATAACGAAAGTAAAGCTACTCTATCTACTTATTACTGTAGGAAACTTTTTGAATGAAAATTGTAATAAGAAAAGTGAAATAAACCATTTTCATTTAGCGATTCCCGATGAATAAACATTTGGTAAGTTCAAAGATTACATGTTTACATCTAAAATTTTGCCATTAAATTTCAATGACTATTAAAGTATAGCATGAATTCTTAATTGTGAAAATCCTTTTACTCTAGTAGTGTGGATTTTATTTTCATTATTATGAGTCATCTCAAAAATTATATTAATTGTATAATTATATCAATTAATAATTTTCAAATAGATTCCTGATTCTTAATATTGAGAGACGGACGCTTCATCTTTTAATATTTTGCAAACTTTTAACAGTACATAAATTTCAATATTTCATAAAATTTAAAAATACATACTTCAATTTTATTAAATTACTTTTAGCGCTTTTCTGATCACGGGGCAGGGGAGTGATAAGGGAAGCAGTTGAAAGAAGGGGTGGGGGTGGGGGGCGTAAAGCATCTCACATATGAAGGGGCGTAAAACCATCTGTCATATGAAGGGGGCGTAAAATCAGTTCTCGCCTACGCCTGTAAAATGCCTAAAACCGGCCCTGCAGCAGAGCAAGCTACGACTCCAAACAGTTCTTCTACAGTTAACCATCACAACCGAAGCGAGTGCCAGGTTTCGAATTTAAGGAAAACGTTTCATAATGAAATCTATTAACTTTTTTAAGATTAAGTTGTATTAATTAAAATTACGGAGAAATATTTTTAGAAAGATATCCAAACCAATGTAAAAATAAAAATGTTACATAATTTCTGGCAGATATTTACTGCAACTTCTAGCTGTTAGGTAGGTTGTTTATTTTCTTTTTTATAGTCCTAGCATTTTTCAAGTAGAGCTGATCTTTTATATATATATATATATTTGTATTTTTGGGTTTTCTGTAGTTTAGATTTCGTCTAAACTACAGAAGAATAGCTTTTGAAAGAAAAATGTAGTCCATTTATGAAAGTATAAACGATTATTTTTAATGTATCAAGACTGACTTGACAAGTGAGATAAAGTCAGTAGGGAACACTTACACGTTATTCAAAGCAATGGACGACGTTATTTTTAGGCCTTGTTACTGAAATCTAGTTTTTGGCGCTATTGTACCGATTCTTCATAGCTGCAAACTCAATTTCAATCCTTTTGCATCCTTTAGATTAGGTAAGATCAAGCTTTGGAAAGTTGCATGCAAGATGTTAGCAAAATCGTCGGCCATATAGTTTCGATTTATGTAAGACTGGCAAACATGCTTGTAATGCACAGTGTTGGGACATGATTAATTCAGTGGCCACTTGAACGGTATCTTACGTACGTAGAAATCATGTGTAATTAAGATATATGTATGTACACATAAAGGTACAATATTGGATATAATATAATCAAAAAATTAAATTTTTCAGGACTAATGAATAATAATACAATGTTATTTTGTATACATTTCTTAAAATTAATAATAATAAAAATACTTACTATAGCTCATTTAATTAATTTTGTCAATAATTGAAATGAATGAAAAATAAGTAAATTAAAATCAGGCTTAATAAAGAACACAAACATTTAAAATATTATATTTAATCTTGAAAGTATGGCCTTCTGCTTTTTAGGCTATCATGCCACCACTATTCAATTACACATTAAAATCCATCAAATTAATCTGAGCAGTCTTTACAAATAGCCTGTTTTCTAAATACTCTCTACCCATTGATGTGGATTTGTCACCTGTAATATTTTTAACACTGCTCCAAATTCTCTCTACTTCAGCATTACTGTGGGGTATAGTAATTAAAGCTTGGATGACTTCTTTTACAATTTTAAAATTACTCAAGTTTTCACTACTTAATTTTTCATTTAAATTTGTCTGGTGGAATTTTTAGAATTCTGCTGAATATGCAGTACAGTGCAGCACCGATAATCTGTCATCGGCGGGAATGACGCGGTGCCGGATTACCGATTTTTCCGGATTATAGATTTGTTGAAAATTTTCATTAAAACCATCGTCGATCACGTGCTATTGACCAGTTTATTATTTATCAATGAAAAATAGTCTTAAAACATACATACAATCCCTGTATAAACCGCCAAAAAAAGTACTCAACTACACTGGAACAAATGTAATTTAGTGTTATATTCAAACTAAAAACTATAAAGTAGAATAGATCGTTGATTTTGGAACATTTTCATAAAATATAACAAATAGTAACTCAAATTTATTTAAATTATAATTTAAAATAAGTATTTAAATTATTATTAGAATCTAATTAGCTTTTGTATTTACATTAAATACATCGGTTAATTTGACTTGCTTCATTTTTTTTTGGTATTTAATTGGTTAATTAACATATGCACATTCATCAGTTGACTCTCAGATATAAAATCAATTTATCAAATCACTCCGTAGTTTTTACCATAGAGTTTTATTTTGCAAGTTGAATTATTCCGAATTTTACTCTCTTCAGTCTCTTCACGGCAGGCACGTATCTGGAAAAACATTGCAGGGGGGGGGGGGTCCCAAAAATTTCGGAGGGGTCCAAATGGTAAAAAAGACGGAATGTTTCACAGAAAGTCCTTTATCATTTTAGTAACAAAAAAATCAAAATTTCGGGGTGGCGGAGCCCCCGCCCTTAAATACGTCCTTGCTTCTCAGCTTCTTAATTACGTCGAAACATACGAATTCCCCCCTCATTTCCCTCTTGCTTATCAAAGCACTGGCGAATTCCTACCAGCGATAGATAGTTATTGCATTTCGCACGGTGACAGGATGTCTAGAAACAAGGCAATGTGTCTGAAAGGAGCCGAAGCCACGTGCTTACGATGATGTGTAAACATACTGTCTCGTTTTAAAAACTCATACATATTAATGTTCTATGAAAGCACTTGCGTTATCTTTGAATTCTTCATTCAGCAACACGGCATACCTTTAACTACAATTAATTTAAATGTAATAAGCCAACCAAGTCGTATTTATTAGGTTGTAACGCAAGTTTCCCGCCACAGCAAACGTCGTCAGCAAACAGTTCGGTGTGGCGTATTTGCTCATATTTTGTCAAACGATTTTTGGCATTTGAAAGAAAGAGACTTACTTTATAACACTGTGTTGTGACATCTGTAAAAAAATATAGTTATCATTAAGTACTTCAAGGTGTCTCAAATGGAACTATCACTCTATCGGATTAGAACCATCATTTACTTCCATTTCTGTTGCAAAAAGTCAGCTACAGAATATCAACGAATTATGTGTACAGTTTTAAGTACTATTGTTGTATCATATGACACTGTGCAGGTTTGGTACCGAAAATTCAAAAACAAGGACTATGACATACAAAAAGCAGAGAGCTCAGGCTGATCTATTGATGTTGATAAGGCCAGCCTGCGAGAACTTGTGGAAGAAGATCAGTATTCAGCCACTCTACAGTTATCTAAGGAGTTAGAAGTTAGTTTTTCAAGAAGATATGGCAGAATACTTTCGTTACAACCTGATACTTTTGTTTTTATTTCGGGTTTTATGACTTCTGTGGTTTATCATTTAAAAACAGGAAGTCCCAGTGTCCCACGTGGCTTTGTTATAAAATATGGATTTTTTTTATGTACGCACGTGATTGGAGAAAGGATTGTTCCAAGCAAAATGCAAATGCAAGAATATCTTCTATTCTGTGCATTCCTACTGAAGTGAGTCACTCCGGTTCGCTGCGTGTAAGCTGCATCTGCGATTTCGTGGGATTACCGTCAATAAATTCACAATAGAATGATGGAAAAGGGGTGAGGCGAGGTGGGAGGGGATATGTTTTGCCGTTTTTTTTTCCGAGTGAATTGTAAATTCTGTCCATGTATTTTGGAGAGAGTATGAAACAGTAATTGTAAACCAAAACGCATAAATGTAATAAAATAAAAAGTGGCGAACGTAATGAATTTTTTTCATCGCCACTTTCTTAAACTGAGTCGCCACGTGGCGAGTGGCGACCGCGAATCTTGACCTTTAGTTAAGGGATGGCAATTTGTCTTTTTGTCTTGGGCGCCGTAACCGCTAGAACAGATACTGATTACGAATATTTGCATCAGTAGTCTGGAAAAAAGTGGACTCCAAAAAAAAAAAAAAAAAAAAAATTGGGGGTCCTTAAAAACTCCTTAATTTTCATTTTGAAAAATGAGAATGAACCCTGTAACCAATGTAAAAATTCATTTAGTTATCTCTTTCCCTTAATGAGATACTTATTTCAAAAACTGGTATTTTGAGCAACATTTTTCTTTTTAAAAGTGCTCAGAAATTATATTATTTAGTGGACAGAAAGATTTTTGTGAAAGTGAACAACAGTAGTTGAGGGACTGGTTAATTCAAAGAATTTTGCATCATAATGTATCGTAGCAAATCTTTTCTCATCGAACTCAAGAACAAAGAGGGTCATTTATCAAGGGGCTGTTACACGATGGTCAACTGTATATATTTTTCCACTCTTTTTAATAAAAGGACCAAAATTTTCAGACTTCAGTCAAGAAAATTTTACAAAGGTACTCCCCAACTCCTTGCTCAAAAATTATTTAATATTTCTATTATGGTTTATTCAATATTTGTTCAGTTGAATCTTGAATGTTTTTATAAAATTATTTATAAATTGTGTAGGGGATATTTATACTTAAAATATATGTATTATATTTTTTAGTAATGATAGCTTCTGCATTTCAGGTTATTGAAGAAGACATGAATATTTCCACATATTATCATAGCATATCTATATTGAAATATTCACTCACTGGATTTCAGCACATGTATAGAAAGTCAGAACCTGTCTCAGAAGAACATTTCTACCTACTAATATAAAATCTTCACCAGCAAAAGGAAATATTTTGTTCTCAAGTAAGCCTTTATTTTTTTATGTATTTATTTTTAATCAAAATTTTCAGAAGCTCATAAAAATTATAATTCCAGCACACTTCTGCTTATTTGCCGCCATATAATTAGTAAATGCCTGTAGTCCAGTATACATTTAAGACATAAAGATAGGAAAAAGGAAATAATTTTGTTGTTCATCTATGCTATTTTACTTTTTGAAAGGGTCTTTGTACCTTCTTCCTGATGAAACTTATCTGCGAAAGGGAGTGTCGTGTCCCTTTTCCTAACAACCAACTCACCTGGTCTGCATTCCATGTCCAGTTCCATTTTTCCACCAAACCATTCAATGCTAGATATGAAGGGGATAAAAATCTAGGACTTGCCCCTAAGCTATCTTCAAATTCCCGTGTTAGCTGCGACGTAAAGTTAGTAACCTGATCACTACAAGTTATTTCTGGAATTCTTGCATGCACGAATATTTCTGAAAGAGCGTTGCATGTTGCTTTAGCTGAAAGACTTCAGCGATATCACTTCTGGCCATTTTGAATTTTGATCAGTTAAACACAGATAATATTTGTTTTCTTCCCAAAGGCGATACAATCTCACCCATCAAGTCTACATTTACAGTGTGAAGGAATATGGCGCTCTAACACTGCCGTAATAGGGATTTTGTCTGAATGGCACTCCAGACTTTTTAGTCAGCATTTTTCTGACATCCTCCAATAATTCTCTACATATTTTGAGATGCTTGGCCAATAAAAAGATAATTTAATCCCTTCTTTAGTTTTCCTTATCCCAAGATGATTCTCGTATAATGAGTCATGAGCTAATTGGAGAAATTTAATTCTATGACTTTCAGGTAATACCAATTGATCTACTGTTTCTCTGGAAATTTTATCTGAAATAAAAAGTCATCCCATACAGAGAAATTATTTTTTTCCTAAACCATCATCTCTAGAAGAAATCTTTAATGTCTGGCAGTCTTTTTAGCATTTTACGTAATTTATTCACTTCCGAAAATTCCTCCGATCTATTCTCAGAAACAAAAAAAAACCCTATGCTCGGAGTTTGACTTACTTCTTTTTCTTGTTCCTAACAGCTGCAAGATCACACCTCAAATTTCCCTCTTCACCTTGCATGCTATTTTAAATAAACGTATCTGCTGATGCCTGTTGGTCGTTCTTTTCACAATTGTTGCACGAAAAGTGAAAGAGGGTGGGGGGGGGGTATAGGTGGGAAGACTTCAATCTGCTACTTCATAAATACTTCATGTGTTCTCTTATTTAAATTCTGGTAAACATGTGGCGTTATAAGACATGGAATATTAAGTTTATCAGTCAAAGCGAATGAAATATGAGCACTGGAAAATATAAGGTTGTTTGGATATTTATGTGTTGTTACCCGTATTTTATTAACCTAAAAAAATCTGGAATGAGTTAAATAAAGAGCACTAGAAAACTTTTAGACAAACGGACACATTTAATACATAACAACTTAACTACACATACAAGTAACATTAATCTCTTCATAAGCAGTAATAATCCCGCTCGTGAAGCCGTTCTAAAAACCCGCTAGCTAAAGTTATAGTTGAGACTACAAATAACGTTGGCTCGTGTTATTTGCAGATTATGTCACATCTCCCCCTTTTAGAGATTGAGTAGATCTGGAGGTTTTACAACTCTTCCATACCGAGTGACAACAGGCTGATTATTTTTCTTAGTCGAGCCCGTAGTTTTTGGTGTTTCAGTTTCAGCTTTTTTCTGTGAAACTTCTGTAGTGAGAGCATCTGCGACATCATCAACTTCTACTGCACGTGGCTGCAGTTTTGCACTAGGAATTAGATGTTTTCTGTTTCGTCGCAGAAGATGTTGACCTCCTTTAACGAAATACGATCTTGGTGTATCTGCATTCTTTTCCACAGTGAAAACAGCCTTCCTATCTGTTATCCACACTTTTTCCCTTGGATTTATCGGTCTGAGTTCATGAGAATTATGTCTGCGATTATAATATTTTTCTTGGGTTTGTATTCGATTTTCCTCGATTTCTTCTAACTTCTCTTTTTGAACAAGTCTAGGTTGAAGTGCTGATAACGGAACAGGTAATGTTTTTTGTAATCTCCGACCCATCAGTACCTCAGCTGGGCTGTATCCATTTTTTAAAGGTGAAGCTCTGTAACTGAGAAGTGCTAAATATGGGTCTTCCGATTTCTTCAATCTGAGCTTGATGATTTTAACATCAGCTTCCACAAAACCATTGCTTTGAGGATATTTTGGACTCGAAGTAACATGTTTGAAACCATATGTTTTAGCAAATTGTTGAAATTCAGCGGTTCTAGTTACTTCAAACTGTCGTCCATTATCAGACCTAACTACATCAGGCATTCCATGCCTGGCGAAGATTGACTTGCAATGTTAAATCACTTCGCTGGATGTAAGTCTGTCCAATTTTGCGATTTCTGGATACCGTGAATAGTAATCAGTCACTAACAAATACCAATCAGAATGAAACTTGAACAAATCCATAGCTACTATTTCCCAAGGTCTTTGAGGAAAACTTGTTGGTTTCAATGGCTCAGAAGGGTTTCTAGCTTCCTGTATACACGATGTACATTCTCGGACTAGTTTCTCTATTTGTTTGCTGATACCAGGCCAATAGACCGTGGAGTTAGCTAAAGCTCTACATTTATTTATTCCCATATGACCTTCATGTATTTTCTCTAAAATTTCTTGTCGTAGCTTGTCTGGAACAATTATTCGAGCTCCTCTCATAAGTAATCCATTCTCTAAGGATATTTCGTATCGCAAAGGCCAGTAAGGTAGACATGATGGTTCTACTTTATTTTTCTCAGGCCATCCTTGTAAAGCATAGACCGTTAACATTTTGCATGTTGAATCTTGCTCTTGTTCTAATTTTAACTGAGAAAGTCTTTGTGGAGCTACAGGGACCGAGTCTGTTACCAAATTAACGAAAGCTTCAACTTCCTCCTCTAATTCAAGGTCGGGAATCTCTTCTTGGTGAGGTGCTCTTGATAATGCGTCCGCTGCACATAAATTCTTCCCTGGGGTGTGAAAAACGTCAAAAGAGTATCTCATCAATCTCATTTTGAATCTTTGAAGACGGGGAGTTAAATCATCCAGAGATTTTCTCATTAAGATAGGGACAAGAGGTTTGTGATCTGTTTTTAGAAGAAACCTGGTGCCTATCAAGTAGTTACAAAACTTTTCACATGTCCATGTCAGCGCAAGAGCTTCTTTTTCTATTTCGGCGTAACGCTTTTCAGTTGGCGTTAATGTGCGCGATGCATAAGCGATTACTTTAACTGTAGAGTCTTCCTGTTTTTGGCACAGTATTGCTCCTAGACCATAGGAAGAAGCATCAGCTGTTACGATAGATTGCTTGTTAGGGTAAAAAATTGCGAGTACTGGCTTGGATGACAAAATCTCTTTGTTTCATTAGTGCATTTTCTTGAGGTATATCCCAAACAAATTCGTTCTTTGTCGATAAGAGGGAAATCAAAGGTGCTAACGTCTCTGAATATTTCGGTATGAATCGTGCTAAGTAATTAGCCATCCCAAGGAGTTGTTTCAGCTCAGTCTTATTTGTAGGACGTTTAAATTTTCTTATGGCTTCCATCTTGTCTTTGTCTGGATGTATTCCTGATTCATCAATAACATGTCCAAGGAATTTTATTGACTTGACAGAAAAACAACATTTTTGTTTGTTTAGGGTTATCCCGGTTTCTTTGATACGATTCAAAGTCATTTTTAAACGTTCATCGTGTTCTTCTTGAGTGGATCCCCAAATAAGGATGTCATCCATATGGCATATGATACCTTGAAGACCTTCTAACACCTGCGACATTCTACGCTGAAAATGCTCTGGAGCCGATGAAATTCCGAATGGCAAACGCAAAAAACGGAATCTTCCAAAGGGTGTTATGAAAGTAGTAAGATAAGACGATTCTTCGTCAAGTGGTATTTGCCAGAAACCAGAGTTGGCGTCTAATTTTGAAAACACCTTGGCTCCAGCCAAAAGAGATAAATTATATTCTGTAGTTGGTAACGGGTGCCATTCCCTTCGTATACTTCTATTAAGTACCGTCAAATCTACACAAATTCTAACATTTCCATCTTTCTTTCTTACAACAGCGGCTGAAGGAACACCAGTCAGTTGGTTTTTCTACTGGTTGAATTACATTTAATTCCTGCATTCTTTTTATTTCTTCTCTTGTTTTCTCTAACAACGGTATAGGTATCCGTCGAGGAGAAGTGAGAGCATAAGGTTTGACATCACTGCTGAGTTCAATGTGGTAGTTACCTTTTAGTAAACCAAGGCCTTGAAACAGAGTAGGGAATTCCTGGATAGGATCAAAACTACTAATGCTACGCACACAATGGCCTAGAATATTAGGACCTAATCCAAACATTTTTATGGCTGGTTTTCCTAATAAACATCGCTGAAGACCATCTATGATGTAAAATTCTTCCAAACAATTTTTGCCATTATATTCTATGTTCTCAACTACCTTTCCCATAAGTTTCAGAGGAGATCTATCAGGGCCAAAAATTAACTTGTTTGTGCGTTTAACTTCAGCTCTTTTCAAAACTGTTTTTTGCTACATGAGAAGGAATTACAGTGTGATCCGCACCACTATGAATCTTAAACTTGACTGATTTTCCTAATATTTTTATTGGTATAACCCAATCATCTACATCTTGTACATTTCCTACTAAGCCTATGAAACCCGTTTCAAAATTAATTTCGTTAATTCGCTTAGTGGAAGATAAACAAACCTTCTCACAGTGTCTTTTTTTCTTACATTTTCTGCAGAAAGAGTCCTTGGCTGGGCAATGCTTTTTATCGTGTGGCGATTTCCCGCACCCTTTACATTTCGAAGTGTTTACATTAAAATTATTACCCCGAGAAGTCTTTTTATTTGAATTTTCCACAAGTTCCCTTTTGTGAACTAAAGCATTAATTGATGAATTGCTTACTAATACTAAATGTTGGTATTTCATCGATTCCGATAAGCGAACTTTATCAATGGCTGTTTGCAAAGTAAGCTGAGGATAAAGCTGTAGTTTTTCACTTAAAGCTTGGTCGCTAATACCAACAACTGTACGATCCCTTAACAATTCATCGTGAAGTGCACCATAATTACACTTATTCGCAAGTGCATATAATTCCGTAATAAATTCATTAAACTCCCCTTCTCTCTGTACCCGTCTGTTAAATTGCGCTCTTTCAAAAATAACATTTCTTTTAACAACAAAATACTCACTAAACTTTTGTAATACAACCTGGAAGTTTTTCTTCTCGTCTTCTGTTATGGCAAACGAGAGAAAAATATCTTAGCGGTTAAATTACCATTTTAACCGCTGCCACCATGTGTTGTTACCCGTATTTTATTAACCTAAAAAAATCTGGAATGAGTTAAATAAAGAGCACTAGAAAACTTTTAGACAAACGGACACATTTAATACGTAACAACTTAACTACACATACAAGTAACATTAATCTCTTCATAAGCAGTAATAATCCCGCTCGTGAAGCCGTTCTAAAAACCCGCTAGCTAAAGTTATAGTTGAGACTACAAATAACGTTGGCTCGTGTTATTTGCAGATTATGTCACATTTTATAAAATACTGGCAAAGCTGCTAAATGAGCACTGACTCTCTCTAAAAGCGAATTCTAAAAAAATTTTCCCTTTCCCTTTAGTTTTTATGTCTGGCATTAACGCAGCATTTAAAATAGAAATGTCTACAAAAATATCAACAATAAAATCTATCTACTTACGAGCAACATGAATAGAATTTTTTTTTTGCAAGGGTTATAAATTAATTTCAAGTGGGTTTTCAGAGCACCACAAATGTTTCGAATTTATGTGAGATACGAGCACATTCTCACTTGGCTTAGTTACGGAAGGCTAGGGGTTACCCTTTGGGATTCTTTGTTCATCATTATGTGATTTACTTGGTTCCTCATATTTATTTCTTTGATTTGAACAGTTCTTTGCTAAATGCAAATTACTTGAACACATGCAGCAAGAGCATAATTTTGATGTATGTTTATTGTCGTTGGTATATTGGGGTTTTCTTAATGGCGGTGGGATGTACTTACAATTTTCACCTATTCATTCGCAATAACCAGACCATTTTTCAATTTTTACATCATCAAAAAATGTATCCTTCGCGATAAAATAAATATCACATTCCTTTGCCAATTCATTCGCCTGTAGCCAATTTTCACCCTGGCAGGCTGCAATGTGAGTTGAAACATTCATATCTAACGTTTCAAATATTTTATCCGATATAATAAGATTTATCAACGAATCGAAATCTGTTTTTTTGCGAACCCTGCACTAATGAAGAACACCTGATTGCAAACGAGGTGCGAATTGTTGATGTGTTTCTCCCGAAAATCTTTTAGCTTTTTTAAGATTTACTGAGCAAAAAAATGGAGAGGGTTCATACTCTTTTACTATTAATGCTATGATTTTTTCATAGTCACTCAAATCACCATCACTCATATATACTAATATATTGGAGGCTTTTCCCCCAATTAATTTAAGCAAAATTTCCGATTTTAATTCTTTCAGAACATTTTTGTGTTTAAAACCCTTTCTACATAAACAAAGAAAAGATTCCAACTCTCCTTTTTCTTAGGCTCTGGGATAGCCAGATTTTGAACTGCGTTCAAGAGTTTATCTATAGATAAAACGTTTTCAGAATTACTCTCTGTAACCTTTGGAATGTCGACCATTCACCATATTTTCCCAATGCAATATCCCACTCCCTCGTTCGAAGATGTGGTGTTTCATCTTCAGATTCACTGTCAGATGAATCTAAATTTTGATTTAGATTGGCAGTTGATATGACAATTTCATCTATTGTCAGATCTTCAAATGTTGGAACAGTTTCGTCTATATTAATATACACAGTTGCTGACCGCTGATGCTCAATGTCTGTTAATTTGTGTATTTCATTTTTTAGTCCAAGAAGTGTAGTAGTGTTTTTGTTTTGGAGTAAATTATTCAGATTTAATCAATCCAGTATGTTTCCAGCATTTAGGAACAGCTTCCAATGAAATTTTATCCCATGCGAATAGCATTGTGTAAAACGATTAGAGAAAAATCATTGTTACTGATTTTTTCAATAATATGGTGGACAGGATGCTTTCGATAATGAGCTTTGAATGAGTATTATATCTGCATCCAAAGGTTGTAAAACTCCAGTACAGTCAGGAGGTAAAAGGTTATTGCTCATTAGGTATGATTTGTGACAAGAGGCATTATCCAAAGTCATTAAAACATCACATTTCTTTCTTCAAATTTCTGAGTTTAAATTCCCTAGCCATTTTTGAAATAATGCTGCAGTCATCCAGGCTTTCTTGTCTTTCTCATAGTCAACATAAAGCACAGGATTGAACTTTTGAAGGATCTTGGCTTAGCTTATTTTCTAATCACTGTCAGAGTTCTGTTTTCAGATACATCAGCATTTGAACAGAATACGAGCGACTCACGATCTTTAGCTTTTATTGCACTCTTTAACAGACACACATGATATTGTTTTGTCTGGCTGCAGGCGGTAAGAAAGATCATTTTCATCCATATTTTAAATGTCCTCAACTGTAAAATCAGCACATTAAGTTTTTTATGACGATAGATCATCTTCATCAACACCTGCAGTCTCACCAATTCGTATATACAGAGGGAATACTTGTCCCCTTTTAAATCTTTTCAAGTAGCCACTATTATGTTCAAAATCTGTGATGTCCATTTGCTGGTGAAGGACTTTTGCCTGCTTTCTGATGATGCCTCCAATTATGATAGTATTTTCAGCCCGTATTTTGTAGTAGTCACGTGCAAGGAGAGGGTTGATCCAGAAATCTATTCCAGGGTCTCATTTTTGTGAAAATTGCTCTTTTTTGTGAATTTGAACACTTATTTTCATGAATTTTCATACAAATTTCTAATAAATGTAACTTTTTTGTTAAAATACTTAATAAAACACATTAAAATGTAGGGTAAAGGGTCAATGAAGAGTCGTTTTATCTATGCTATTTTACTTTTCAAAGGGATTTTCCACCATTTTTCTGCTGAAATTTACATTATCTGAGAAAGAGATTCCTGAAAGTTTTCAGTATCCTTAATTTTTAGAGATAATCACAGTTACCTACTTCGTATGCTTTTCATTATTTACTTTTATTTCTTCGTCAAATGGGCCTACAAATATTGCTGCCATTTACCTTCAAAAAAGGTCTACTTTTGTTTTAACTTTATCATTTAAATAGCATTTAAAACATACATTAAATTTAGTTACTTAGAAACTATTTCAGTTACACTCCAGATATTTAAACTTTTTCATTAATACTGCCGTAAATTTAACTAGCGTAGAAATACCATATATATATATATGTGTGAAAATTCAGCTCTAGTCCATTGAGTAGGTTGTTGTAGTCCTTGACAAGGATGGGGTGGCTTTGGACCATTGGCTCGGGCTGCTGCTGTTACTGACAAAAACCAAATATGCTTGTGCTTTTTCATGCTTTTATTTAAACAATTTGACATAGATTTATTTAACAGCAGAGGCCACACAGAAAAGTCCACTCCCAAGGCATGTGTAAACTAATATACCGTCTCAAAGGCCCTTGCATGACTGATGCAGTCTACATTTATTGTTTAATCCAATTATCTGGGCTGCAGAATTCCATGGATTATGATGATCTTGAGGTGCCAGTGAGACAGGGGTCCAAAAGGACGGTTAAAACAATTACAAGGGAATGTCTATTAATTGCAGGTTTGCACGCTTAGATTGTGCAAGATTTCTTTGTTCTTTAAAATAAAGTGCACATGAAGGAGTTTGAAAATAATTTTTCAAATTGTAATTTGGAAATTCGAAGATATTTTTGATTTAATATATTATATATATACATGTCATATAGCCCATAAATGGCCTCTTTTAAACTTAAGAGGCCTCTATACTGTCGGAAGAAATCAGAAACGATGGCTCTCCGAGAAGCTCTGGAAAGTGGAAACGAGGGGAAAGCAATCTGTGACAGTTTTATTACTCTTTTGACCACACCTCTTGTCCTCATCTTACGAAAGACCCCTCAGGAGTCAGGGGTCACGAACAACAATCCCTGTCCCCTCCTAGCTGTTTGGAAATAGAATATTCGTTTTCTCTTCCATTTGAGAATTCAGTCCATGATTCAGACTGTAGGAGATTTTTTTTTCACTTGTACTATAAAAATGAGTAGTTCAAAAGTTCTAAATATCACTTTGTCTGAAATGATTTTAAAATACTGAATATACACAAACACGACTCCATAATAATGTACATTTCTAGAGTCATGTTTTATATTGTAGTATCAAAGTATTATACTCGTATACTGTATTGCAAAGTATTCTTTCGAATTATATTTATTGATGAAAACAACACTGAAAAAAGAATTGCGGATTAATAATATTATGATTTTTGTGTGCGTGCATTAAAATGCTGAATAAAATTTCCAGTAGGAGTAAAATTACCATCAAATTCAATAGCATAAAAATACTACGCATTATCTGCAATGTAGTTGGACAAGATCGAGCGTTTATTGCATTTTTAATTATCATTTATGTATTTATTTCAGAAATTGAAATGAGAAAATACAAGATTTTTGAATAGCTTTTTTATTCAACAAGATAATATAAAAGTTATTACAATAGAGAATTACATAATTTACGATATCAATTATAACCCCCCCCCCCAACCTCTCCTTCAAAAGAATAGAAAAGGAGAGGGAGGGGGGGAGAACGAAAAGGAAAAAGAACACAACTATCGATGGAACAGAACGATCTATCTTTGGTTGTTATTTCATAAAAACAGTGGTCTAAAGAGACAAGTAATAAACGGGCTATAGGTATATTTTAGATTACGCCTTCGGCAGTAAAATTAGTTATGAAAAATTAAAAACTCAATTTTCAAATCAAATACTATCAAAAAGAAATAATTACCAAATTTAAAAATCTAATAAACAATACAAAATTATACATAATCTATATTTTATCACGTATTAAAATAATGAAAAGAAATTACACACAAAAATTACTATGCAGATTACAAAATTGGCACTTAACAATTTCCTTCTGAAAGAAAATATAAATTACAGGGACAACTAATTCACAGCATGGCTAAATATTTATTTTTAATACTTTTGTGCTTTCATCAGCTTTTTTTCCCTCTGTTCAATATATATTTTTCGTTGGACAGACAAGTCCTAAATTGTACGTCTGTACATTTTAGATTTTTTTCCTGTGTTAATTTTCGTCATTATTGTCAAAATGCCAAACTCATTTTACAAATCGAATACTTTTAAAAATAATTACAAAATTTTAAAATCAAATAAACCAGTTATACTATACAAAACTATTTATCACGAAATATAGCAAAATAAATTGGGAACAAAAACTATTATACAAGTTACAATATTGACACTTAAAAATTTCCTTCTGAAAGAAAATATTAATTATGAAGACAACAAATTCACAGCATGATTGAATACTTATTTTTAATACTGTTGCGCGCTTTCTTCGGTATTTTTCTCTGTTCTCTATATTTAATTGATCTAGACCTAGAGAGAC
>JAWZYV010019582.1:0-23502 GCA_038373885.1 Cheiracanthium punctorium
TATGATATAACAAAATAGATATAATAAAAATTGTTTTTCGTAAATTATGAGTTTGGTATTAAAGTTCAAATAGGATGATTAAGCATTTATCATACTATATTGACAGCATTTTGTAAACGAGCATGCGCAAGCTCAATGACTTTAAAATACAAAACTATAAGGAAGTAATGTGATCCCGAAAAACTTTGGGGGCCAAATTTCGACGAAAAAACCCATTTTGACTACCTCTAAATTTAATTTAGTTTTTTTTTCGATGCATCTCATCGTAAGCTAGCATGCACGATCCTATAAACGCGTCTGCAACTCATTTTGACCAGCTACGAGTCTATTCTGGCCAGTTTTTCCATACCGTCTGTACGTACGTACGTATGTATGTAACTCGCATATCTCAAACTATTGGGCGTGGAATGTTGAGATTTGATATTTAGGATTGTTCTATGATCTAGTTGCGCGCCTCCTCTTTTGGTCGCAATCAAATGGATAATTTATGTACAGGGCCGCACAAAAGATTTGAAATGCATTACGCTCTATGGGCCGAGATACATTAAACTGGCATATCTCAAAAACTATTAGGCGTAGAATGTTGAAACTTTATATTTAGGATTGTTGTAACATCTACATGTGCCGCTCCCCTTTCGGTTTGATTCGACGGCATATTTTTCTACAGGGCGGCTCAAGATTCTAAATACACTCTAACCAAAAAAAATCGACGCACCAAGAAACAATCATCCGATTGCTTTGAAATTTCGTATGCATGAATGTTTTGAACAGATTAATTCATCATTAAGTCATCCCTGCTAGATGTAAGAACTCTTCACCTGTACAATCATCAACCCATGATATCATACCAGGAAGTAATTAGATTTGTAAGCCATATTTATCCACTTCATCTTCAATTTTATTTCGGTCAGAAGAAACATTTTACAACGATGAACGCGGGAAAGCGAATTTTTGACGAACGATACATGCGGGTTTTGTTAACATTATTGAATACAGTTTGTGCAGGGACCATAGAAATAAAGCGATCAATACGGGAAAACGATGAATGCGGGAACGATAGATCGGGGTTCCACTGTATATTATTACATTGATAAAAAATAATTTCTAATAAAAAATACTTCCTAAAAAATATTTCTTAACAACCCTAAAATAATGTTTACAAGTTTATGATTTTTTAAAATAATAATAATGAAGTTAGTTTTATCGGAAAATTTTTATCTTAGTATATTTTAATCTCTGAAAGTTTATATATCGTCAAATTATTTCCTGGAGATCCCTACGCTGCTAGAATTAAGATATTTCGACTTTGATATATATATATATCAGTTAACTCCAGCTGTAGTGAGCCTCTGGGAACTTGTAATTTCAATTACTATGTCCGCAGTTCACTGAAACCGATGTTAGCCCATGTTGAACAAGAAACCTCATACTAAACTAGAAAATAGTATTTTTTACAAGCACGAAACATTTATCAAATAAATCAAACATAATTGATCACATTTATGGTTCTAGAACTATTTAAGTAAAATGAACACAATTAATTACATTTACGGAAAATAAGACAAATTCCATTCAGCAGGGCAGTACTACTCAGAAAAAAATTTCGAGGAGGGCCAAAAATTTCGAAAGGGGTGAAAAAAGGCTGAATTTTTCACAAAGAGAGACTTCATCATTATTATTTTGTTAACAAATTTTTAAATTTTTATTTGTCCGCTTCTATTCGATATTGAAATCTGCCTGCGCCGCAATTCACAACGTACAAAAGTACCAAACATGAAATTTCTCAGGCTAAAAAAGAAACTATAAATGCATCAGAAATTGTAGGAGCCGAATCTCACCTCGGCGGAGGGGGAAAACCTGGCACAAACCTTTACCAACAATTTTTTTTCACTCAGAATTACCAAACTACTGGACTAATTACAGGGTGTCTGTCTACTAAATTTCTAAAAGTCAATTATTTCCCGATTTTTTTTTTATGAGCTACCGAAAAAAAAAAATACACACCATCTAAGCATTTTTTTTTGGGGGGGGGAAATCCCTCAATAGAAACTTCCACTTTTTATAATTAAATATTTTGCTATGACTTACTTGAAATCAATTTTTAATTGTAATATGATGCATGCACTTAAGTTAGGAAAAAAAATTACTATGAGTTTATATGTTAAGTAAGATACATCAGTAAAAGAGTATAATGTAAGAAACTGGTTGGTTCAGATTTAACCAATACTATACTGCTAGCGCTACTGGGGTACTTATGGGATGTGTATTGCATCTGTGTCTAATCTATGTTCTAAATTTCGAACACAAATGTCATCTTTTGGTCAACTACACTTTCAATCCAAAAAGAAATTCTATTGCTGATCATAGACGAACAGCTTTTGACCCTTCTGTCACGAAAAGCCCTTCACTGCAGAATATGGAACAACTGCGAGTATTGCATGCGTATCCCATATTCTGAGCCATTGTCTCTTGCTAAACATAAATTACCTTTATCAGCACTTTTTATTCTTTGGAAACTGACAATAAAAGGGGAAAAAGAAGCATAAATTTTTTTACAGAGGAAGATTTAATGTCTTATTGAATTTTCCTGATCTATTTTGCATTTTCCTGGCTTTTTCTAGACTTTCCTGGCCTATTTCCCATTTTCCTAGCTTTTTCCAGACTTTCCTGACAGGTAGTCAACCTGAATTATCACAATAAGTTAACCTTTTTACGCACGGTGCCCTTGCTATGAGGACACAACTCTGATATTTTGGCTGTTTTGATTCACGAAGAATAAATTTGATTTCAATTAAATACTTAAGATGAACATCTAGATAGGCTGCCCATTGTTTAAAAAGTGCAGCCGTTGCCATCGCACGACTTCACTACCAGCAAGATGGCGGTCGGTCGAATTGCCCAGTGCGGGTCACAGAGCTAAAGAACATTTTTTTGTCACAGCTGCAGTGGCGCACACAAGGGGGCGGGGGGTCCAGGGGGTCTGCCCCCCCCCATCGGCTTTGATATTTTTTTTCGATTGATTATTATCCTGTATCTATAGTAAATAAAATAATTCCAAAAAAAGGTAGCAATAGTTTCAGTTCTAATAAATAAAAAAAGAATTTTTTTTTTCTCGTTTTCCTCACCTTTCAAAAACGAACTCAAAGCGAACATAAAACACCATCTTGTTCTCAAAACTGAACAACTATTACTTTGCTTCCTATTGTATTGTATAGTGTATTCTTAGGGAACTGGATGGGACGAGTTTTGATGAATTCCATCTAATGAAAACGAGCTTTTCATCACTGATTTTTGACAATCTGGAACATCCCTAAAAGTTCGACACACCCCCCAAACGGTAAAAGTTGGACACCCCACCCCAGCCAAAAATCCTGTGTGCGCCCCTGCACAGCTGACCATGCAGATCCGGCTGTGCGGCTGTGCTTGCACGACAGCCAAGGCGTTGATTCCCATTCGAACGCTTTCATAGCCACGTAACTGGAGGTCGAAAGAAGCACCTCTCACTCTCATTCTCTCTTGGAACTGTCCCCTTCCCCCTTATAGTACTTTCTCCACGCATTTCCTTTTTTCAGTTTTCTCCCACAAAAAACATTCTGCAACTGCCGTCACGGGACTTTAGGACAGCTTTAAAAACAAACCAATGATGTAGATACTTTAAAAAATTCAAAATGCTTCTTCACCCAATGCATTATAGACTGGCACCCACGGTAAAGCTGTATATCTCATGCAACTTTCAGAAAAAAATTCATAAGTATACAAAAATCGCCTTCAAATATTGTTCAGGGAAATATTCCGAAATTCAGTATGTTTAACATTTTTCCCTCAGTGTTTCGTAACTCCTTTACGTTCATTGTTTGTAACATTTCATAGTGCAACTTGTAAAAAGACATTCTAAATTCTTTAGAGTCTCTAGCGTAATTAAATTCTTTAAGAAGCTGTTCAAAAGTGTCATGATTTCCAAAAAGAACAACCTAATATAGTTTAAAGATGACTCCTCACTTTCTTATATTGAAAAAAAGTATGTATATAAATAAATAAGTAAAAATAAATAAAATAATTTGCGATAGTTGACCGTACCCTAACCTCACAATGTCGACTAATGTAAAAGGCAGAAGTGGTGCTGTTTTTCAGAGATAATTTCGAATGAATTTGTATAAAATTTGAGACTGCCTTTGTGAATGTAGTGAAATAAATAAGTTTTTCCCTCTCTCAGAAATGGGAGTGAACAGGTTAACTCTGAGCCAACTCCCCTTCCCCGTTTCACATATGCAGCTGTTTAAAAACGTTTACCGGGCTGATACATTTTCCAAAACACTAAGTTTAAAGTCAGGAGACGCTACTGGTTCTTACCAGTAAAAGCTTGTCTGATCAAAAATCTTGAGTGCTATTTTTAATTTATGTATAAGAAATTTCATTTTTTAAGTTTACAAATCCAAAATTGTGGCATAAATAGCATTTAAAACATTCTCAGTTCACACACTAGATGTTGAAAGATGCTTAAAACACGAGACAGAATCCTCCAAAAGTCTTGTGTAGCTGCGTCTAGAGATGGTTTTATATGATTCACTAGGTTGTCAAAATAAATCACGCTCCATCAAATGTAAAACAATTTCTAAAGTAGTCTTAATTTAAGTATAGTATGCCCGTTAAAATCTCTCGCCATCCTCTTAACTTCGAACGGCAGCTGCTATATTCATGAAAGATGCGTCTAGGTATAGTAAAGCTGCCATGCGCTACGAAAATAATCTTTTACACTGCCACCTGGGGGCTAAATTTGCAGTTAGCGTTCTTATCTCAAAAACGGTACGTGTAGGAGACACGAGAAGAAAGTATATTACATTGTTGTTGTGAATCGTTGATTTAGTAAGAAAATGCACCTTCATTTTCACATGATGCTTGCACGATAATGCTACGGATGGAAGGTTAAAACACACATATGTTTGGTCAAATTTTCCAAAACTGCACTTACCTAACACAAGTTCATTTATCCTTTATGATAGAAGTGCTTTCCGTAAGCAACAGTTTTCATCTGGACGCTGATTCTGGACGCATCTGCAATTCTCTCGTTGAAGAAGTTGCACAATATGGCTACACTGCAAAAAACAATCTTAAAAATACAGAACTATTCTGTCATTTTTCAACAGAAAAAAAATGTTAACAGAATTTAACCATGCTTTCCACGTAAACTTGCTATATTTTATGTTATAAAGCGGGTTTTGTATTTTAAAGACGTTTATCTGTAGCTGTGGCAGCTGGTCCGGTGGCGGTGGCGGCGAACGCGAACCAAACACAAACAATCATTTACGACGTGAAACGCTTGAGGACCCGTAAAGAATTGAAAAATGATTTTAAAGGTAATTTTTTTTTTTTAACTTATATTTTCTGAAATCTTTCTGCTAAGAAATATTACTTTTTCAAAAAAACTCATGCTTTAAAACATAACGACGTGTATTTTAAAGCCGTTAAGCCTAATGTTTACACGTAACCTATTTCTCTTATAAAACATTTAGTAAAGCCTGGATAAATTTAATTTTCTCGGTTTCTAATCATTACTCTCATTTTATTGAAGTATTTTACAGAAACAGTTAAATAGATATTAGACTTATGAGGTTTAAGAACGGCGCTGTTCAACAAAACCACTGTCGCTGGTTTATGTGAAATGCATTGTTTACGTTTTTTTCCGTATCGGTGTATGGGGAATTACGATTGCAAAGTCAAAATAATTTGTGATTATATTCAATTCCTGTTACTCTAGTCATATTTTTTATATATATCTGTAAAAAACAAACAGAGAAACACTAATTTTCAATTTTAAAATTAAAGTAATGATACGATTTGAGATTCATACGCCACCGGGATTAAAAATTAGCTCACAAATTGCCAGAGAAATCTCATGGTAAGTTTAGTTTTTCTTTAAAAACCTGAAAAATAGAACTTTAAGTTGGAATATTTTATATTTTCCCACTTATATTTTCTGTTTTCTAGCATTCATCACTGAATAATGATAACAATAAAAAGCTTTAACGAGTTTTGCTTTTATTATAAACTTAGTACTTTTATTTAAGACAAATATTCCATGGTTGTGGTAAATTCCGTAAGCGGGGGCAGTGTAGAGCTAAGTGTTTTGGTTATGTTCAATTTGTTTTATATTGCATTTGAAATATGTTTAGAAATGTTTTAAGAAGGTCCTTAGATAAGTGTATTGTAGTTTTGGTTTTATATTTTCTTATATATAGACGTTGAAGACAAAAACAATGTTGCCAATTAAACCTGCCCCGCTTACGGAATTATTCCCCATTGTTTATGCTTAACATTGCTCGGTTTTGCTCGTATTAATACTGTTTAGTAAATGGAGTTGTTTACCATTAACCTTGTGTACAGACAATCCGTATAAGCTTGTTTTACTAACAAAAGTTGTCCCCAATTTCATAGGTGCACTATGAAAAGTTCTACAGACCTTTTACAAGTCAGGGGTTGATCCAGGAATTTTTTTCCAGTAAAATACATTTTGTTAAAATAATTGATAAAACAGGTTAAGTGACAGTGAAGTGCTGTTATAATTGATTGCATTTTTGTAAAGGGCCATATTAATCGTTTGTAATTTTGTGATGAGGCTGCAATACAAACCCAATTATCGTATGCATTGAACCCTGCAATTGGTGTACTGATATCAATAGATGTATTACCTATGTAATTAAATTTGAAATTTCGAAAAAAAAAACCATTTAAGTTTTTCAGTTGGGCTTTTTTAAACCCACCTGGGATTTTTTGGATTGAACAAAATCCTGTCAATCGATAAAGTGTTTTTGGTACTTACGTATTACCCTGCGGTCCGCCAAGACGAGCGATTTTTTTTTTTCGCCAAGAGAAATGCCGGGTATATGAAATTATCAACGGTTTTGAATACGATTGGCAACTCATTTGACGGAAAAATAGTTTGGAAGGATAATACGTAAGTACCGTGTTTTTTTAAAAACTCATTTCACCCTTGAAATAATTTTTGACTTTTTATATGCAGAATTTAATATGGAACTATGTTTGATTTAATGAATTAACATTATTTATGCTAGAAGCATTGCTGCCAACATGTAAGGTTTAATGTAAGAAATTGATTACATTGTAAGATTATTATAAATCTAATTGGCATTATTGTAAGATTTTTAGAAAGAAGTGTTTTTATTCAACAAAATTTTTAAAAACATTTTTTAAACTTTGGTACCTCAGTCACTAATGTTCAGCTAAATTATGCTTGTAAATTTATTAAATTGAAAACCGTATGAGATAAAGATATGATTGATTTTTTTGCTTATACAGCAGAAACTCCATTTTCTCTCTAACTTGTCATAGATACCACCATTTATTAATAGCTTAAATGTGTAAATTTAATGTTTTTTATAAATGTATGCTTTTGATACACAGAAATTTAAGTAATAATAAGAATAAAACTGTGTTTGTGGGTTTAGACCGTATACAAATCCACAAAAATGTACCAATCAGCCTGAAATTTTGCACAGATGTGTAAAATAATATGGAGTAAATGATAGTCCACTTTAAAACTTTGAAAGTCCACCCGTTCCCAGAGTTTGAGATTTTTTTTATGATTTCCACATAGAAAGCTTTCTGTGTAACCCCCATTCCCATAGTGAAAAATGTGTGAAATGAGCATCGCGGTTGTCATGGGTTGCAATTTTGCCGAATAAAATGTTTTCAATTCTTAAATAAGTAAAAATAAAAGAATAATAATGATTTTTTTTGTTAGTTTATTTTTGTAAAGTTATTTTTTAATTATAATATCATGTGCATGGGAAATCAGAGCAGGAATGACAGGTTTTGTATGCAAAATAATAAGGATTGAAGATTTACGAGGCTATTATGTAAAATTTGTTAGTTTGGCAAAAGATAAAATGGCTGATATGCCGGTTTTGAGAGAGTAAGTTCTAGTGGTTTACACAGTTTTACACTTGGCGCAATATACCGAGAGCTTAAGGAAATAGCATTTTGAAAATAAGTGTATAGGTTTTAGTAGAATACAGCGTTAAATTTTAATTATCTGATCAGAAAATAATGCAGTTATTAAGGGATTTCAAGCGATCTATCTTCAGAATTCTCACCAAATTCAGTAAATTGATTTAAGTTGGGGGAATTCCGCCAAATTTCAGAGAATTGAAATCTTTGCATTTAGTACATCAGAGTTAATGATAAAACTCGTTATAGTTTATAATTTTTAAAATGCTGCTTCTTTTCAAATAAATGCCTGCTTTACTTTTTGGTGATCGAACCATATAAGTGACAGATATTTCTCATTTTGATTGCTGTTAAGTCAATGCTTCGAATGATTCCCTGAAAAAAATCTTGCAAAATGGTGTATGTTGGCACTTTGGAGAGCCTTAGATTTGAAATTGGATATTATTTGAGACTGATATATATAACACTGGTTGCATGTCCCCACTTGCTAGTGGGGTGTATCATATATATTTTCCTCTCACATTTGAACACTCTCTTAAATGATAACAATCTGTCTTATGACAAATTTAGGTATGTTGATCATTTATGACTTTCTTTTACAGATGTTGATATAAATTTGTATTTCCATTAATCAGCTTATAAAAATCATAACTGATTTTCATACTATGAAAAAAGATTTCTCCATAACTTGCTTTGAATTTTATTTAATAAAATGGATATTTATAATTAACTGTATTGTAAGGATAAACATTTAATCTTTAGTTGATTTTTGTGTTCTGTAAGATTTTCAATAACGGAATGTTGGTACGTATGTAGGAGGAAGAAACAAATAATTTTGATTGTTGTAATGCTTTAGACACTTAATAATTATTTTTTTCTTGTGATTACCTGGAAATTCTTGAAAAATCATCCTAAGGAATTCTTTTCTTTTAAGAAACAAATATAATCCCAGAAATTGTTATTAATACCAAAATAACAGCCCCAAGTGTAAAAAAGTGATTGTTTATGATATCACTGCTTGATTTGCTCTTGTGCAATACCTTTAAATTTTTGTGGCCTACTGTCTGCAAGTGATTTTTATACCTGTGTTTTAACATGCATAGGGGGAAGTGTCCTGCGATTTGATGGCTCAATCAGAAAAAGCTTCTTTCCACTAATGTAACGTCAACTGTAATTGACACAAGACGTCTCTACACTGGTGAATTTGGTAGGCCGAATACTGAACAGATATTTGGCCAAATTCTGCTATATATTCAGCTAAATAATTTCAGAACGAAGAGAAAAAAGGTATTTTTAACAGATTTTTAAATGTATTTACAAATAATATTGCTTAGTTATACTTTAATATGTTAATTTCATATTATAAAATATCCTAAGTCATTGAATTTTAAGATGAGTGAAAAATAATCTAATATATTTAATAATATTACAGAAATGCAGGCTTTTCTACTGGGTAACACTACTTGACATGGTTTTCTACTTTTCTTTATCGGGTGGGATGGGGATAGGAGGATTTTTTTCTGATCCTCAATTAGAAATATAATTTTGAAAAACTGCTAAATATGTTTTGTAAAACTCAAAGCATGATGCGATTAAGCATAGTTACCAGATTAATTACATTTATCATAGCATATTTATTAAATTATTAATATTGCAAAATATAAGTATGCTGCTATTAGTGTTTAATTTTGTAAAAGGTATTTTTTCATGACCAAGATTTTTTAGTTTTACATATAATATACTGTTGTGTGTTTTACCTATGAATAATATAAAATGAATTTTAATTAATCTTTATTTAGTATTTAATTACAAATTTGAAAAGTTATATTTTATTTACAATTAAAATGACAATTAAGGAGAGTATTGATTATGTGTGCATTTTATGCTGAAAGCTTTATATTAGCTTATACATAGTATGATCCAAAAATTCCAGGACTGTGGTTATTCCTGATGATGTGGCGAAAGTAAGTACCTAAAGTTAAATTGCTTGGAAAGGATTCTCCTAACCTACCCCTACCTGACTGAGTTGATTTATCCCATGTCATGCGGACGAACAGCGCTCACAGCTGTTACTTTCCGAAGTCAGTTGTCTTAGCTTGGTGACATAAGAAAAATTGGCTTTTCTTGAGCAGAGCTGTATCATTAAATTCTGTCAACAGTTAGGTAAAACACCAATAGAGACTTTGGAAATGCTAAGAAATGTGTATGATGAATCTACCATGACGAGATCGAAGGTTTATGAATGGCATCTGCATTTTAAAGAGGGCTGAGAATCGTTGGACAATGTTGGCTGACTTTCGACTTCATGGAATACAGAAAATATTTCATTGGTGTCTTGAATGTGTTTGAAAAGATCGTCGTCAAACACTTGTAGAAATCGCAGAGTCTAGACACTTATATACAAGTTGCCAGTGCATTCCAATGGAAGGTCTCAACATACACCCCGGTATGTTGAGACCTTCAGAAGGTCTCAACAAGTGTCCCAGCACATTGTCCCTCGATTGTTGATTACTGAACAAAAAGAATAACGAATGACAATATTGGGTGATTTAATTGACAAAGTACCCAGGTTATTCACATTCCCCTATTCACCCGACTAGTCCTATGTGATTTTTACCTGTTCCCATTAATTAAAAAAAATAATACAGGGATGCCGTTTTGTTTCATCAGAAGAGATGAAACGCTTTTGTGTCATCTGAAGAGATGAAAGCAGCTTTGCGAAAAACCTTATGGGAGGTTGGGGAAAATGGCTTCCAGAAATTATACGAACGTTGGCAGAAGTGTATCATCACCCAAGGTGACTACTTTGAAGGTGGATGTAGTACTTCGGTGATGTGAACTATTCAGGGTAAAGAATTTTACACGTTGTCCCCAAACTTTTGGATCATACCTCATATTAAGCTTTTGGTAATTTCGTATGCAGAGATCATGCTGAAGTGCTATAGCGTATATTGTAAGCTTTTTTTTTTTTTCTTCTGAATCGCTGGGTTCCAGAACTGCTTTTTTTAAAACCTTAATCATACTTGTGAACCCCTCTTTATGCCTATGTTAGACTTGTAAATGCTTTCATTATTTTGTTACATTATCTAAAAAGGAAAAATGTCAGCGAAAGACTCCGTAAATCCCTAGAACTTATAAATTAAAAAAAAGCCACAGCATTCTCTGTGTATATGTACAGTCAACTCCGGATATAGAGAACTTTCAGCTATAGTGAACTCATTTCCTTAGTCCTGACTGACATACATTAGAAATGCACATAGCATTTTTCAGTTTTAATGAACCACGACTTCTGTTATAGTGAACTTAAAAATTTTTGGACAGTAGGGGCAATGTTGTTCTATTCCCACGAAGAGTGTCTCTTTAGTGTTCAAGTAGAGAGAAAGATTATCAAGCTCCTGTTCCAAAATACAGTGGTCCTCACTTATTCCAGTTACATCGAAACGGATTGAAACTGGCTGGAATAACCGAAATCCGAAATAAACGGCGGGACCAAAGTAAAAGTAAGAGACACAAAGTATGAAATATTGAAGATAAAAAAATTTGTGAATTAAAACAAAATATATAAACAATATTATTCAATAGTTTGACATATGAACATATTTAAGAATAAAGAAAAAAAAATAACTATTACAACTTGGGGGGGAAATCTGAGATTAAAGGCTGTTTTAAGGGTATATTGTATTTTAGCGCAAACTGAATTTAACTTAGTGGTGAAAAGAGGTAACCATTTACGTTATTCTCCTCAAATGCTCTACATAAAATGTCTGTAGTGTTCAGCGAATCTACTCGTGGTTCAGGTGCACACCATTGTCATCATCATCGGGTGCCTGATTCGTTCAGGGTGTCAGATTGATCATTATTTTTATTAAAATTCTATTAAGTGTATTAACAATTGTTTTGATTGAATTATTGTAACACCTCCACACAAATATGAGTCATCTTTGACTGGCTTCCACATGACCCTAAAAGCTAATTGCGTCAAAATTTTACCCAATCTCCAGATTACTTAACTGGATAAAGCAGCACTCACTACCGAGGTAACCGGTGGACAGTGCTGTTTGGCCATTTTGTTCTGTTCATAACAATTTTGACCAGAATAAGCGGCTCACAGGATAAACCACTAACCGAAATAAGTGGTGACCACTGTTCAGGTGAATTGCCAGTGTCTAGACTAAGTTGATTATATTAAACAAGGGGGGGGGAGGGGGTCATAACTTTTTCAATGCTGCAATCCATCCTATCCTTTAAAAGCATTCATTAACAAAAGTGAACTAAAAGTTGAAATTTCGTCTTGACTTAAGACGATTTCATTTTCCATCCTCAATGAATATAGATTCTTTTTCCATCCTCAATGAATATATGCTAAAAGTCTTAGCTCCTTTTTCCAACTTAATGGAATATACATTATTTCCATAAATGCGATTAATTGTGTTTATTTTACTTAACTAGTTCTAGACTTATAAATGCAATCCATTATGTTTGATTTACTTAATAAACATTCAGTACTTGTATAAAATTCTAGTTTTGTATTGTTCTATTGTTATCGGACATCAGAACTTTGGATATAGTGAACGAACTCCAGAACAAGTGAGATAACTGCTCTTTGCCTTAAATCTCCAAAATCTCGCCCTCCCTGCAGGGGTGACTTCAAATCAAATCAAATTAGTGACCGAAATTTACTGCTCCCCAGAGGCTCACTATAACCAAAGACATAATCATATGGTCGGGAACCTATAGTGTCATAGAGTATAAAAATGAAATATTTTTTTTTATTTAGGAGTTTGCTGAGCAGGACAGTTCCAATGTCTGTGTGTTACCCATAAGTTTTCACACATGTTACAAATTTTATAAAATTAATAATTAAATATAAAATGTTGCAGATAGTTATATTTATTGTGTATATGTTCATTTTATAAAAGGATGTAAAGCAAGATAATATTGATACCTGATTTTTCAATGCTGAGTTATGAAAAAGGAGTTAAAGAAAAGCAGTTTACAGATGTCGCACACATAACAGTGGAATCGTCCAGCAAATTTATCAAATATATTTAAAAATGTATCTGATTTTACTTTTTCTTTTTTTCAGGAAATGTATCAATTTACTTGCAGAGAGAAGTCCTGTGTATCTGTATTGCCTTACTTATGAATGTTTAGAAAAGATAATTTGTAATGTATATACTACTTTTCTAAAATAAAATACTTTATGGCATATATAATTTGTTGAAAACTTTTACTAAAAAAATTTTTTTTCATGTTTTTGAACTTTTTGAGCATGTATCTGTGTTTGTATGAGTGAACACGATAGCTCCTAAATGGTGCATTCGATTGAGCTCAAATTTGGTATGCATCTTATAGACCATTGCCATGCAAACGTTATTGATTTTGGTGTATATATGACTTATAAATTTTTTACAGGACTACAAAAAAATTTATGGCCTATGGATAGAAATTCTTCATTTCTATCTATAGGCCTAAGTGTGTTCGTGTCTGAAGTGTGCTGGTGTCTAAGTGTGCTAGTGTCTGAATGATGCATTCAATTGAGTGCTAATTGGTTATGTATGTTATAGGTTTCAATCACATGACCTGCATAGATTTTGGTGTGCATAGAGCTGATAATTTGTTCATGGGCAGTGATCCATCTAGGATTTTTTCAGATGAGTAAAAATACTCCTTAACCTTTTTAGAAGTATTTTCTATTCCAAACAAGTAATTAAAACAACGAACATGCTAAATTTTCAAATACATAATTAAATAGCATTTGACACATAAATAATAACTGATTTTTATATCTAGGTACATAAATGTCAGTTCAACAAAAACTAGTACAAAAATTGATTTTTTAAATTTAAAATCAGCAAATCATAATTATTTATCAAAATATACCTAATTTTATATGGAAAAGCAATGCGTAAAAACACACATTCCAAAATTTCTAAGGTGTGTATTCACATCTAGAGGTGTTGCGATCACTGTTCACGGGGTTGAAAAAAAAAATTCTCATACATAATGGCCTGCAGATGCAAATCATTTATAGTGCGCTAGTGCCTAAATGGTGCATTTTAATAAAAGTTCATAGGTCACAGTCACACAACCTGTATAGATTTTGATGTGGGTAGAGCACAGATGTTAAGTACAGTGCTACGAAATATTCTTATACATTATGGCACAAATTCTTGAAAGTGTAGTAGCATCTAAAGAGTGCTCAATTAGGTACGCGTATTATAGGTCACTGTCTTGCACACTGTATAGATTTTAGTATGCGGAGGGCTTGCAGTTTTTTTTTTAAATTATATATGGCTACAAAAAATTATTCTTATACATTGCGGCCTATACACTCAAATTATTTGAGTACACTAGTGTCTGAATACTACATTTGTGTGGTGGTTTGGTTACAGTATTGGTTAAAATTTGAGGAAAACTAAAGCCTAAGATGATCGTACAGTGGTATTATGCCGCGCATAACCTGCCTGGCAAGTACTCCTAGTATTACGCTGAAAAAATTGAAAAATGATTGACATACACCAAAACACTAAAAAAACTAAAGACTCTATGAATTGCAACTAAATACCATTTATTCTTAGTCATTCCACTAATATTAATTAACAGACGATATTGACATAACTTTAAACTTAAACATGTCTGGGGGAGATGTGGTTTTGGAGGATAAGGGGTATCCACAAAAGTTTTGAGACGCAAATAATAAATAGATTACTGTTAATATTCACCATTCTGATGAGGTAGCCGTCTTTACACAAGACACGATCGACGCGTGTCCTCTTGGAACCGCTGTCTTTTTCTTAAGCCCTCATCTGGCCTCTGATTCCATGTTTCTTTTGAACACAACTTGATCATATTGATTCGAAGCACACACTGATTTTTTAAGTCCGTTCACACCTTTTTCAAACTCTGCTCTGCTTTCTTTTTCTAGCACACTCGTTCTGTCATCTCTTTTTCTTCTCCCACAGGGTTGATTCCTCTTTTCTTACCCCCTCTTACATCATTGGCTGGAGTTTCTGATTTTTTCGTCTCGGGGAATTAATGCATCCTCTCGTCGAATCCCAGCCATGTAGGTGGATCATTCGCGAATATACCCCGCCAAATTTGCATATCATTTTCGGCCATAAATATTTTCGGCCATAAATATTTTAACGTTGACAGTTCATTGTGCTATAGTGTCCAGACTGTCCATTGCCTGGCGCCTCTTCTAATTTACGGTCTACTTGTGTGGTCTTCCCATGGGAACCGTCTCAAAATTATATTTTACTGCTGTTTCACTTCACCACATCTCTCCCCCGTGTACATAAAAAAAACAAGAGAAAAAAAAAATATTCAATGTCCACAGTTACTAGTTCATTACACGTAGCTACACATGTGCTACGTTTTAAAATTTGGCACTTGTCCTGTATAGTCCATGCGATATAGTCCATCATACGTAGCAAATTATGTGCTACGTTCTACAGTGTAGTAGTTGGAGTTTAGTCCATATAGTCCGTCACGCGTAGCTACACATGGCAAAAGTCTCAGTTGTGATACATTTGTTCTCCCGTTGTGTCTCAAGCATTTTGTGGTTTCACGTGAACATTTTCGTTCTTCTTTGCGGGTTTGTTTTGTCAGATTTTGTTAAATCTGGCAGTATCGATAATGTTTCCGAACCACTTTGCATTAATAACATTAATGAGTTACCTTTGTATCTTGTTTCTCAATTTCTTCAAAATAATATATTGTACACCAATGGGATTGTACACACATTATTATGTTTGATCACACATTCTGTACCAACATGCACCATATTTATATTATTAGAGTACCATATTTATATTATATATATATTAAGAATAACATACAATATCATGTGTGTCTATTACTGGTTACACATATATATTTATCTGCATATCATAAAAAATACTCGTCTTCCTTCCTCTTTTTTTTTTTTTTTTTTTTTTTTTTTTTAAATTTATTATTATTATTATTTTTATTATTATTATTATTTTTTGCTCAGACAGGGGATTCATTCCTATATTGCACACCCTTTTATTTATACGGTACACCTCACGTACCACTGTTTCAAAATATCTAGCCATAATCATCGATGCGTTCTTATTTACTCATTCAATTCATTAAAAGAGTTTCACCGCTAAACCCGCGCGTTCTGGAACTCTCCTCTTGTATTCCTTTTAAGCAGATCCTTCCGGCTGCGAAACTGTTTGTCGCTTGACAATCGGAACTCATGGTTGAAATTTCCGGTTTTTCACTGCGTATAATACATCCGCGCGTTTGGAAACGGGGAAACTGCAGCTCGACGACTCAACTCGCGCTGTAAGCAACCGGTTTATCTCCTGCGCCGGGAGTGACTCGGCACCTTTTTCGCCTGTGTTTTTTTTTTTTTTTTTTAGGATGTCAACGTCGTGTAGAGGTAAGTGATTGTTATTTAATTATTTTGTTAATGAAAGCTTATGCCGCCCTATTAACTGTAATTTTGTAAAGAGAAACAAACTTAACGTTACTGTTCTTACGTTTTATTTTGTATAGCGCCGATCTGCATGTCGAGTCCATGCGGTCTGATAGGTTATTATTCTGTGAACTCCCTATGGTTACTTTAAAATAAATAGTCTTCTATTATTCTAGAGCGCGTCTTACTCATCGTGGTTATTGCCTGCAATTGCCCGATAAGTACCAAATCCAAGGGGAAATCTGCAGCTTTCCGTCCCAGGTACTCTGGTGACGCAACTCAATAATTTTATTCTAACTTGTATTAATTAAAATTTTTTGTAAAATTACTGTACTATGTAATTGTCTCTCCTATAGTTGTATGTCCGGTATTTATTTATATGCATATTTTTGTCTTTTCATGTTGCCCTTCTCTTGCATCCTATGCGTGACATCCGAACGAACGACTCTAATCCGAACGAACGACTCGTCCCCATGCGAATGGCTCCCTGCCGGTTTGTTTACCAACAGAAACGCCAAACGACAACACCAGCTGATGCCTTGCTAACTTGTGTTTTACTTTTTATTTATTTATTTATTTATTTATTTATTTATTTTTATTTTATTTTATTTTTATTTTTACCTACGTATGTGTGTGCCTGTTATCTTAATTGCTTGCTATTATTATCAACATTATTATATTTTGTCCGTCTCTTTTTTTTTTTTTTTTTTTTTTTTTTTTTTTTTTTTTTTGGTTGTTAACATTTCCTTCATTTTCAGCTTAGCTTTTCTGCAGTGCACAAGGTTAAACGGGATATCCCTTTTGATTATATATATATCATGTCATTATTATTATAATTCTTATTATTATTACTGTTATGATTAGCTAAATTCAATTGCCTTCCAGGTCGCGTTTTTCTCTTTTTCCTATCAGTTTTGTAATTCTCGTTTTCGTTATCCTTTCACAGAAATTCCAATCTTTTAATCATCTACTGATGCAACCGAAAAAGAAAAAACTCTGAATGAACACTCTGGACCTCACAACTCGGCTGCTGGTAAGAACCCCTTTTTTTTTTTTTTTTTTTTTTTTTTTTTTTTGAATTTTTGTTCTTTTCTTATGTTTGTGCTGTTTCTCGCCCCTTCCGGAGCGGTTGCGTAACCAATAACCATGGGTGGGGGTTTTTGACTCGTCAGGGTCTGTTTCTTGTGTCTGGGGTTTTACCCGAAAAATGAGGTTTTTGTGCAATTTTTTTGCTTCTCCATGAGGTTTATTCACTTCTTTAAGTAACAAATTATTATTTCGCAAAAGTTTCATTACCCTATAAGGGCCGGTAAAAATGGGGTCAAATTTACACTTCTTGTGCATATTTCTCATGTATACCAAATCCCCTATGTGGATTGGAGTATGTTTAGCGGGTTTTTCTAAGTTCTGCGGTTTAGCCGCTTTTTCTTGGAATATCCAGGCCTGTTGTCTGTTATTTAAATTCTGCTTAATTAATTTGTCCACAAATATTTGTATTTCCTCTTGGGACCATCTTGATTCGAAAATATTTTGTCCCTGTCCGTCAGTTGTATTGTCCAGGGGTATTTTAATGTCACGACCCAGAAATAGTAACGCCGGCGGGAAATTCGTCGCCCTGTGTTTAGAGGCGTTGTAAATAGAGCTGCGCCCATACACTTGCATCTTCCCATTCAAAAGTGTTCTCTGCTATGCATCGAATACACTGCTGAAGCGTGCCTTGTGCTCGCTCTACCGTCCCATTCGATTGTGGGTGGTAGATCGACGAAAAACGACTCTCTATATTGAGAGATTTTAAAAAACTCCTTAATTCCTTTGATCGGAATTGAGGTCCGTTATCCGATATAATCGTATCTGGAAGCCCAAAACGAGAAAAATAACTTTGTAAACATTGAACTATTTGATCCGCAGTGATTTTTCTACATGGAAAATAATTCTATATACCTTGAGAAACTGTCAATTACGGAAAAAAAAAAGCAATTGCCTCTGACACTGCGAGGCAGCTTCCCACAATATCTATATGTAGACACTTTCCGGGCAGTATTGCTCGGTCCATTTTCTGTTTCGCCGTAGGGGGAATGTGCCTGTTTTTGAATTGTGCACATCTGTGACAGTTATCGATAAACGTCATGCTTTTGCCTTACCTTTGAGGCATGTCTTTAAAATTATGCCTTTCTGCTCATTTGACCAATCGGTGAGAGCAGCTACGTTTTCAAATTCGCTGAAAAATTGCTTTGGGTTCTCGAGACTATCGGCCGAATATCGGGGCAATAGAGGGATTAGTCCCGTGTCTGGCGTTTTATTATGCTGGCTTTGTGCCGAACTTTGGGTATTTCGATTCCTAAGAGACTCTGGCGACTCCTGTCTAACTCTGGGACGACCCATTTTTTTTTTTTTTTTTTTTTTTTTTTACTTTAAATATTTACAGATACTATTTTACCTATTTTAACACTATATGTTCCCGTTACCTTATACATATACAAAATGCACTTTGACACTTTCAACATACACATAAATTAAAAATATTGTACATGAATACATACATATTAAGCAAGTATTAATTCAATTGTTCAGTTCTACTGATTGTTGCATAATATTCCATCAATAAAATATTTATTTATTTATTTTATTTATTTACTCAATTTTATTTAATTTAATTTTTCTATATGTCAATACGTTGTAATGACTACAAACTATCTTATTCACAACATTCTTTCTATTAGAGAAATTAATTGTTTTAACAAAAATACCTTCTTTGTCACCTTTAAAATCAAAGTTCTTTCGTATATATATATATATATTTTTTTTTTTTTTTGCAGCAGTATATTAACACTTACAAATCACAAATAAAATATTCAAAGAATGTCAATGCATGTTTTTTTTTTTTTTTTTGTTGTTGAAACTGAGAAACAAGATAGTAACTTCGTTATTATGATGCATAATTTCTCTCCAGACTTTGTTTTATTTTTGAAAAATCTACTATATATATTTATTATTATTATTATCATTAATTTAACTATCATTTGAGTTACTAGGAGTACATAAAATTGCCTTTTTCTACGGCACCATTATGTGGTGGTTTGTTTACAGTATTGGTTAAATTTGAGGAAAACTAAAGCCTAAGATGATCGTACAGTGGTATTATGCCGCGCATAACCTGCCTGGCAAGTACTCCTAGTATTACGCTGAAAAAATTGAAAAATGATTGACATACACCAAAACACTAAAAAAACTAAAGACTCTATGAATTGCAACTAAATACCATTTATTCTTAGTCATTCCACTAATATTAATTAACAGACGATATTGACATAACTTTAAACTTAAACATGTCTGGGGGAGATGTGGTTTTGGAGGATAAGGGGTATCCACAAAAGTTTTGAGACGCAAATAATAAATAGATTACTGTTAATATTCACCATTCTGATGAGGTAGCCGTCTTTACACAAGACACGATCGACGCGTGTCCTCTTGGAACCGCTGTCTTTTTCTTAAGCCCTCATCTGGCCTCTGATTCCATGTTTCTTTGAACACAACTTGATCATATTGATTTGAAGCACACCGATTTTTTAATCCTTCACACCTTTCAAACTCTGCCTGCTTTTTTTCTAGCACACTCTTTGTCATCTCTTTTCTTCTCCCCCAGGGGTTTATTCCCCTTTTTTTCCCCCCCCTTTCATCATTGCTGGAGTTTTTTTGATTTTTTTGTCTCGGGGAATTAATTTCATCCTTCGCGAATCCCCGCCATGTATGGTTTAGTCGCGAAAATACCCCGCCAAATTTCATATCATTTTCGGCCATAAATATTTTTTGGCCTAAATATTTTAACGTTGCAGTTCATTGTGCTTAGGGTCCAGACTGTCCATTTCCCGGGGCCTCTTCAATTTTTTTGGGCACTTGTGGGTCTTCCCCTGGGAACCGTCTCAAAAATTTTATTTTACTGTTTTTTCCTTTTACCCCAATTTTGATTGAGCTGATTAAATTTATTTAAATGCTTGGGAAGGATCAAGAGTTCGGAAAGTAAATGGAGTTATTCAATTTTTTTTTTAAGTATAAAAGAACTGCGAAAGTAAGCTAATAAATTTTTTCACCCTCCTTAAAAAATGTCTCAAACAAAAAAAAGGTTCATAAAAGAACCTTTTTTTTTGTTTTTAGATCATAAGGGGGAAAAGAAATCCAATGACAATTTTATATGACAAATTTCAGGAACCAAATCAGTTTTTGAAATTTTAAATTTTTTTTTTATGACTTTAGATAGTAAAAAAATTTTTTATATTTTAAGTTTTTCTTTTGCAAAAAAAGCAGTCATAAGTTAAACACTTATTTTAAAACCTTAAAAATTAAAATAAAAATTAAATTTTATTAATAGGAATATTGCATATTAATTCGAAAAAACCTTTGTGAAAAAAAAAGGGGTTACTGAATATTTTCCCCGAATATACGAAATGTTACACACTATTCCCCTTTTATCTGAAACCTTTGCAAAAAAAATTTAAAAAATATTAAAATTTTTTCAAAAAAATGAAAACATTTTTAAATACCGTATCCCCTAGTTTCAGAAACGTTCCTGCAAATTTTTAAAAAACAAGAGCTGCCCCATATTTTTAAGGTAAACTTCCGATTCTTTTTTTTTTTTTTTCAGTGTAGCTAAAAATTTTAATTAACATTTTGTAACTTTTTAAATCTAAATGGGTTTTGGGTTTTTTCCGAGAATACCAGCCACTACCTATTCTAGTATAAAGTGTATGGTGGTTCCAGATAATTTTGAAAAATCTATTGCACACATTTGGGGGGGGAAATGCAAATACTACAATACATTTTAAACAATTTTTTTAAAGCCCCATTTAAAAGCTCTATTTTGTTTTATATTTTTGCATTTTCATTTTTTTTCAAGAGGTTTTTTCTAAATGCTTTCATTTAATGGTTCAATTAACAAATTATACAACAAGCATTCTTTGAACTGTAGTGTTTAAAATAAATCTGAAATGATTTTTTTTTTTAATTTAAGTGAACAAGATTAAAAATTGAGTGTAGTTTTTATATTTCAGCAAAACTTGGATAACTCGGCAGACAAATTCAAAAAATTTTAACTTTGAATTATTTTAAGTTTTTCTATATAAAAAGAAATTAATTTTTTTGCAAGAAGATCCTTTTTTGCCTTTCAAAATGTGTAGTTCAAAATAAACCCCAGCAAGCAGAGAAAATGCTCTCTTTATTGGATAATTCCTCATTTGTTTTTCACTATTATGATACCATGTTTAAATTTTTTTATCCTGCAATTTAGTGCCAAACTATTTATAAAACAATTTTTTATTTTGCCAATTCTAACCAAAAAAAAAAAAAACAGAAAATAAATAAAATAACGTGAACTAAAGGAAAAAAAAGGTCAATTTTCACATTTTTTTTTTCCCCCCCCATATTTTTCTCTTGATCGCTGCTGAGTTCAACAATGTTTTCATTAACTGGAAATCGAATACTTTGTGTATTTAAAAAATAAAGGGAAAAGTGAAAAATTCTCTCATTTTTTTTTCCCCTTTTTTATCAAAGGGAGACAGACTGCATTTTGTCAACTTCTATAGATATTTTTTGCTTTAGAGCTCAATGGCATGATTATAAATATATTAAAAAATTTTCATTACAAATACATCACCCCCATCTTTTTATGGGAAAAGAAGCTTTTTTCCTTTTTGAAATAATGGGCACATGATGCGGTCTGTTAAAGGGGGCCAAGATCAATTATCGGTCCTTGGAGGGGGAAACCCCAAAAGGTTTGAACCCCCGGTGTCGTATACAGTAGTTGCAGCTCCTTAAGTACTGTGTTCTGAAACAGCTCTCAATTTATTACTCACACAGAATGTTTTTAATTAAACCCTTTTAATATTTTAATTTTACTGTTAACTGAAAGTTATTTGTGTCTATTAAGTTTTTTAAAGTATAGTTACTTAAAATCTCAAATACAGATTTGAACACAAAAATTCAATTCAGTGATTAAAAAAGAAAAATAAATTTTTATTTTTGTCAGAAATATTTCAAATTTTTGTTTGTCTGTGGTTGCAGTGTCACAAAAAGTTAATAAATGAACTAGCATTTTTACATGTCATAAAAGGGCCACCAACATTTTTATGCTGGTAACTTACTTTTTTATAAAAAGGCTATTTTACAAAAGATGTTACTTCGGGAACTTTTTTCTGCCATTTTTTCTTTTTAATTTACAAAATATTTTTTAGTTATTTCCTAATTACTATTATTTTTCCAAAAAAGTTTAAATTTTTTTTATACAAATATTTAAAAATTTAATACATTTACAAAAATATAATAGTAATAATAAAATAAATATAATACCCAAATACTTACTGTATTATTTATTTTAAGTATTTCATTATATTTTTGTAAATTTATTAATTTTTTTTAAGTATTTTGATAAAAAAATTTAAACATTTGGGGAAATACGATAGAAATATATGAAAAAACTAAAAATACATTTCTGTAAATTTTAAAAGAAAACTGCAGCAAAAGTTGCCAGAATGTAACTCTTTCTGTGACAAAAGTTTTCTGTATACAGAAAATTACTGGGGAGCAAAAATTTCCAGAAAAATTTTTGTAAACAGGAATTTTCTGTATAAGAAAAAATTTTCTGGGAGCAAAAAAGTCCAAAAATTTCTGTTTTACAGAAATTTTCTGTCGACGTAATAAATGTTATTCAACAGAAAGATTGTAACCCTTTACAGAAGTTTTTTGTATACAAAATCAACTGTAAAACCTGCTTGAAACGACTTTTAATTAATAAAACGGAAAATTTTTTGTAGGGAAAAAAATTTTTCTGTCATATAACATACAGGGTCCTGGGAAAGAAAATTTCGCTCGAATATTTCTGGCAACTTTTTGCTGCCCCAAATTTTTTCTGTTGATTTACAGAATATTTTTTTGCAGTGTAGTGCAGCTGGCAAAAGCACATAATACTTTTTTCGCCTCAAAAGTTTTTAACCCCCTTTAGGCGCAACCCTTTCCAATGCTGAAAAAAGGGGAGCCGTTGCCATCGCTCGACTTAACTACACAAGACGGGACGATCGAAAAATTTATCGCGGCCACAG
>JAWZYV010019583.1:0-23541 GCA_038373885.1 Cheiracanthium punctorium
TAAATTGTAACTTAAATGTAATGTTCAATAAACCATATTACCTGCCTTAACTCTGAAACTTTACTTGAAATATCTGACGTCTCATATATATACATACATACATACATATATATATATATATATATATATATATATATATATATATATATATATATATATATATATATATATGGGGGTGTGCTTTTTGACAGTTTGGCGCATTTCGAAATTACTTGGCGGGATGCTGTGTGAGGTATAACCTTTATTTTTACTACCAAACTTGGCGATGAATCATCAAACATTGCAACCCTCGTCGACTTTCAAATATTAAGTTACCATGACGACTTTTTGCATTTATGCGGCAACCGTAATATAAAAATGGCGGCTTAAAACAACATGTAAGTACAGCATTACTTACTTTTTTATTTATTTGGGTTGCCATGCCAGTTAATGTAGTTTTAATAAGAGTCTCTAAATTCCTTAACTGGTGCGTTTATCGCTAATTTGTACACTTTAGTTTTCATCTAGTTCTTTTGGGAGCATTATAACTTGTGCATAACTCCTAGAGAACGATGGCTGTAAAGCTCACCAAAGTGCTGCGATTTTTTAGGTTGGCGAGAGTGGGGGGCGTTAAAATATGAATTAACTCTTTCTTGTTCCATAAAACACATCTTTGGAATCGAAATCTATCTTAAAATCTCCTATTGAAACTGTTTTACAATCTTGGCCAAGCATATTCCGACTATACTTCACCATTTTAAATACTGTTTGGAATGGGCATCATAATCCACGAGTGTGCAATATTTGTCTTGTTTCATAAAACATTTAGAATTGAAATCTATATTAAAAATCGTCTACTAAAACTATTGTTGCAGAACTACTCTGCTTGTTTCCGGGGTTCGTCGTTCTAAAGTCCAGTTCGTTTAGAAAGTTCTAGTAAAAAGTCCACTGGTCAGGATGGAACACAACTTTATTTCTTCTAGAATTTCGTAGAACAATCAGCTGTACAAAATTCACAAGCACAATTAAATAGCAATGTGCTTTTGACAGTCCGCTTAGATCTGAAGCTCTCACAAATGCTGTATTTATCACACAAAATAAGTCACTTCACACGCAAAAAATCAGTGAAAATATTCAAGGGATATCGTACACTATCCCTTAAGACACAGCAATAAAGAATTTGCACACAGCACTTTAAAAACAGCTTCGGAAAGCAAGCCAAAACACAATTTCTATAGCACTATCAATTCACAAAGCAAGCATACTCTCTCAGAGTGCTCTGTTCACAATACGGGTGCTCAGGCTCACTCACACTGAACTGGGGCTTCTAAGGCACTTCTATTTATAGCCGACGCAGAAGGTACAAGACGCCTCCAGAAAAGTCTATTTCTTGAGGATTCTACATAAAGTGGGAATTTTGATTACGTCATAGAAAAGAAATATTAAGTTATGCGTTTTTAATGCAGGAAAACCAATTTCCAGGCCCCATTGGGAAAATCGCGCCAAATGACCAAAATGTCGCCAAGCTTGGCGACTTTTGGCGAAACATTGCCAAATTTGGCGCCAAAAATAAGCCCCCAAAGTGAAGAGATCGAGGCCCTAGGACCAATATTTCTCGAGATTTCTAGAAACCCCATATATTTTAATGGGAAACCGAAAACTCCGTATCTCCAGTGGCGTAGCGTGAGGGAACGCTTGTACGCTGAGCGTTCCCAGAACATTTAATAATCACACAGTTTTATTAATTGGAATGTGCACGAATTTGATTCGCAGTTACGTACCCATTTTTAATTTTGCCAAAAATAGCATTTAAAGTCTTGGCCTAGCATCCGTTTCATGTTCACAACTATTACGCAAAATGTGCGAAATCGTGTCTCCTGTTCCTCTGAGCCCATGAATTTTTCTCCTCTCCTGTGCCTAGGGGAAGCTGCGGGACGCTCAGAGAATCCTGCGTCCAGTTTCCTGAGAAACGAAGGCGCGATTTACGGATTTTAAGACACTGCGCAAGCCGGTCAGTCTGTCTTATCAGTTGGAGTACGGGGGAGTTAAGCGGTAAGGAACGCTGGCGTATCGGGGTACAATTGAGAGAGGAGAGGCTCAGAGCTTTCAGTTTCCGGGTGATTTTGGTCAGCGATCGTGGGAACTTTTAGCTTTATTTCACTACTGTTTTGCGTTATTTTCCGGCAGTGCTTTTTTTCTGGGAAAATAAATGGCTCAAGTGGACACTGTGTCCGATGAAAATATTATTGATTACCTGCAGAAAATTCCTGCATCGAACATAACGTTAGAGGAAAGATGCAGCTTTAAAAACAGAAGACCTACGCCATGTCTGAACATTAAGCAGACGACAAACAAAGGTATTGCTCGCACATGGCAGCCTTCGTGGTACAACAGATATACTTGGACTGCGGGGTGCGATAAAAAGCAAAAAATGTTTTGCTTTGTATGCTTATTATTTGGTGAAAAAGACAATGAATGGTGCATGACTGGAATTTCCGATTTGAGCAACTTTATTAAAAAAGCAAATAAGCATGCCTCTTCCTCAAAGCACTTGCAGCACATGGAGAGTTTCGTTTTGCTGGGAAAAGTTCGTATTGATCATGTTCTATCAGAGGCAGCACGGACTCAAGTTGTAAAGTACAACCAATTAGTGGCGAATAACCGAGAAATTCTGAAAAGAATTAGCCAATCAATAATATTCCTTTCAAAGCAAGAGCTGGCCTTTCGAGGACATAACGAGAGTCCAGATTCTGTTAATAAAGGAAATTATCGAGAGCTCTTAAGAGTTGCTAGCTTTGAATGATTCGGTTATTCGAGATCATTTACATTCATCTTCTTCATTCAAAGGCACATCACCTGAAATACAGAATGATTTAATTGAAGTGATCACAGCGAGGCTAAATGAAACAATAAAATGCGAACTGAAAGAAGCTCCCTTTGTTTCAATACAAGCCGATGAAACTCTTGATGTATCTTGCAAGAGTCAGATGAGTATAATATTAAGGTACTGCGTTGAAGACAGAATTGAGGAAAGATTTGTCGGATTTTTCGATGTTTCGAAAGATAAAACAGCTGAAGGCTTATCAAAAGTTATTTACGATGTTTTAAAAGACTGGAACGTCACTGAAAAGATAATTAGCCAAACTTATGATGGAGCATCTGTGATGGCTGGTCGAAATGGGGGGTTACAGAGGCTAGTGAGAAAGTATTGCCCAAAGGCACTTTTTATACACTGTTACGCTCATCAGCTGAATCTTGTGCTTTTACATGGTTCAAAAAACATAAAACAAGTAAAGCTTTTTGTATGTGCATTGTCTGCGTTTCATAGTTTTTTCAGTAAATCGTCTAAAAGAACTGTACTTTTGACTGAACAGGGCTTTAAGCTCCCACAAGCGAATACCACTCGATGGAATTTTCACTCAAGAGCAGTTCAAACAGTTAAATTTCATTTTCAAGAACTTTATAAAGCTTTTTCAAACATCATCGAAGACGAAAACTCATCTTGGGACTGTGATTCCATTAACTGCGCCATTGGTTTGAAAAGGAATTTGGATAGCTCTATGTTCGTTTTTCTTCTGTGTGTCTATGATGAATGTTTTGTTTTTATCGAACCTTTACTGAAGCTACTACAGTCAGCATCGATCAGCATTGTCACGTGTCACAATGAGATTCGCCAAACCATTCAGCAGCTTGAAAATATTAGAAATAGTGAGGATTTTATTCGTAGTTGTATTGATAAATGCAAAGAGTTAAACGGAAATTTGCAGTTTGCCGATAACGAAAAAATTGCTTTGAAGCAAGTATGTTACGAGATAATTGATTCGCAAATTGTCCAAATGAAAGATAGATTTAAAGATTTTTCAAGTTTAGAATTCACTGAACTTGTGAACGACAGAAATTTCAAAGATTATAAGAAAAAATTTCCTGTGGCTATTCTAAATAATTTGCTTAAAATTTTCGATTTTTTTGAAAAAGATAAGCTGCAGAATGAGCTAAAAAACATCTACGCCGACGAAAAGAAAGCTCTGGAACCCAGAAATTTGTTAAAGTATTTAGTAACAAACGGTTTAGATAGCATATATGAAGAGGTGACAAAACTACTTCTCTTAGTTCTCACTTTACCAGCGACAACAGCGAGTAGTGAAAGGAGTATGAGTAGGGATGGACGCGAGACGAAAAATTGGCGTCTCGCGTCTCGCAAAACAGCCGAAAAGCTTGTCTCGTCTCGCAAAAATCCCTATATCATAATGTTAAAAATGTTTGTCTCGTCTCGCAAAAAAGCTGTAAATCTCTGTCTCGTCTCGCAAAAATTCGTCTCGCGTCCATCCCTAAGTATGAGCGCCTTGAAACGTGTGAAGACATTTCTTAGAAATTCTATGAGCAACAACCGTCTTAGTAATCTCAGCTCATTAGCGATAGAAAAAGATTTACTAAGAGAACTTTCCAGTAATCCAGTGTTTCTTGAAAGATGTATAGACGAATTTGCGGTAAAAAAAAAAAAAAAAAAAAAAAAAATCGAAGAATTGAACTTGTTTATAAAGTCATTTAAAGAAAAACTGTAAATTTTCTATCATTATAGGTGCTTATAAAGCCAAAGTTTTTTTTAATCTAAATTTGTATTAAAATTAAGAAAATGTACCATAAAAATTATGTATAGTTTACAAAGATGCTTAACGTAATATATTTGCAAATCGTTTTCTTATGTGTCCTTTTCAATTCTTTATGTGAATTTAGTTTAACATTATCTACAAGAAATGGTCTTTAGAATAGATAATGGTTATCGAAATAATCTTTAGAACAGAGAGAGAAATTAGCTTTTCCGTCTCTTTCGGAGTAAAATAATTTAGAATTTTTTGCTTGTAAATTTCATCATATCTTATAACTTTTTTTTTTCTGTAAGTGAGTAATTTAATTATTTTGCGTGTTTAACAATTTCGAATTTCATATTTTTAAATCTGTCACAAACATTGTACACAGAGTAAAATTTATGACCCCATTGTATGTCTTGTATGACACTCACACGATCAAATAACTATTATAGAAGGCATATTATTTATATTTTACTTTGCAATTAAGAAAAATCGTTTAGATAGTCTTTTGTGTTGAACTGAAACTACCGTGTAATTTATTAAATTATTTTTAAATATTATATCTTTTAAAAATTTTTATAACACATTTATCTTTAAAACTATAAATTCTTTTTTAAGGAAATATATAATGCATTATTTAATGTATTGATATATATTATCCATACTGCAATAAATTCTTTAATAATGATTCAACTGATCCGGCGTCCCCTTGCACCCGACTTACGCTACGCCACTGCGTATCTCCGGTTCAAGTTGACCGATTTTGATGCAACAAAAAGCAAAGTTTAACCATTTGAAACTTAGAATACGAATTTTAAAATATTTTAAGTCCCAGAACAGTGGGTTGCCCCGAAAATTCGTAACACTATTTTACAATCTTCGCCAGGCATATTCTAATTATACTTTTCTAGTTTTTAGCCAAATTCGAAAGATATCGCCAAGCTCGGTTCGGTTTTGAAGTTATTTTTTTGCAGCAAACTTGGTGATCAATTATCAAAAATTGCAAATCTTGTGCGACTTTCAAGATTTTAATTTCCCCCCTCCCCTTTCACCTCCGCGTCATCTGGCAAACACATTTGAAAAGATCTTCACCGTGACAGTTCATGTCTACAAAACCTGTCAACAAATCATGTCTGCAAAGTCGCGCACAGACAAAAATCTGGGCGTGAACGAAATTGCACCCTCCCAGACAGCACATAACCTTAAATCAAGTTTGACATTTCTTTAAATTTGACGCATTAATGCAAGCTTGACAGTTCAACTCATTCTAAGCTGGCAGCAAGCTTGCAGGAGTCAAGTTGAATTGTCAAGCTTAAATACAGCTTGATTTAAGCTTGAAAATTGATACTCGCGTAATTTTTCCTTTTTAAAGGAGCGTTGATGGCGCCATCTGTGAAAGAGAATGGACATTAATTGTCTAGCGTCCTCAAATTTGCTGAAAGTTCGTAAAAGATGTGTTTTTTTATATTACCAGTGCGATATTACCGGCAGGGCAAACGGGGCAACTGCCCAGGGCCTACAGATTTTAGGGCCCAAAAATCTCACATCTTACACTTTTGTAATTTTAAAATAAAATTACAAAGGATAAAAAAAAAATTCAGAAGTTAAATAAATTTTTTAATTATAAAGTATGAACAATGAAAATAATTCAAATTTACATTTATATAAATTAATTTAAACTTATTCTTCGAAATGCTCTATATCAATATAGCACACCAATATGTAGGAAAATAACCACATTTGTAAAGAGAATTTTTAGCGTTAAAAAATAGCAAAATTTTTCAATTATTTGTTATTTTAAGAAATATTTACAAAAATGACTAAAGTGTTTGTATTCCATACATGTTAGCAACTGTGATTAAGCATTTCGAAGTAACGTTTAACTATCTGTTTCTTTCATTTCAGATTACTTAACACAAAATTTGTGTTAAGTAAACCCATTCTATATTTCCAAATATGGAAATTCTTCAAAATAAAATACAATTATACTACGAAATTGATTTCAAAATCAGTCGTTTGTCTCGATTTTGGCCAGCAGTATTGCTTCATGAGTGTTGCGGTACTGAAAGTTTTAAAACGTGTTTTTTTATTTTAATTTTGATTTTAATTTAATTTGATGCATTATTTTAATTTTGATGTATCCCATGGAAAAATAAAAGAAACAAATAACACATCGCCCACTTATCAATCTGGCGAGAAAACAGCGTGGTAAGTCACTTTAGTCATAGCTGCACAAGGCTCCGGTGGCGGAATGGAAAGCGTGCTCGACTGCGAAGCCAAAGGGCCAGGGTTCTATTCCAGCGACGAACACTCGATGGAAACAGATTAAATTAAATTGAAATTTCAGCTTAGAGGGGGAAAATGCGCGGAAAAATAAATTATGTGGGACGCGTTAGCCAGCGGGCGCCCCGTGTATTTAGAAAATTTTTTTTTTTGGAAAATTTTTTAAGCTTGAAATTAAGCTTGAAATTTTAAGCTTGAAATGTCAAGCTTAATGCAAGCTGGGCAAGTGTAAACTAGAACACTTGATTCAAGCTGGCATCAAGCTTACACGCTTGGAATTTTCAAGCTTAATTCAAGCTTATTGACTTGATAAATCAAGCTTGCTGCAAGTTTGATGCAAGTTTGCTGTGCTGTCTGGGCTAGTGCTTAAAATAAAAAAAGGTGCTTTAATTTTGGAATGATCTACCTAAGCTTACAATCATTCCCATTGTAAAATAGTGTAAAAAGAAATCATATAAAGTCACACTAGGGCATCACTCAAAATTTGATATCATTGTTTTTAAGACCCACATTTAAAATTCATATAGCTGTAAAGTAAAATGTGTCAAACGTTTATTCCTTTAAGGGTTGTATGGGAATTTTAAATACTCACTAAAGTGTTATATATTAAAAGGTCATAATCTGTATGTCGACCCAATTTGTCTTCCTTGTTCCATTTCATTAGAAAATATCATAATCCGTGATTGGGCCATATTTGTCATCCTCGTTCCACAAAACACTTCTTTGGAATTGAAATCTGTATTAAAATCGCCTTCTAAAACTGTTCACATATCTTCGCCAGGCATATTCTAACTACACTTCACCTTTATTTACACTAATATAGACAACTTTGGCAATTTCTTGCCAAATATAGAAGGTATTGCCAAGCTAGGTTCAGTTTTGGACACCTAATTTTTGGCACCAAACTTGGCGATAAATCACCAAAAATGACCAACATTGGTGACTTTTGACATTTTAATATCCCACTGCTATCTGATAACTCTTGAAAGTGATTGGCCGTAGCATTTAAAAGAGCTATAAACATTTTCGAGCGAGTGCATTCTTTTACAAACCTAAATGTACATTTTTTCGTTTTGCTTAAAATAGAGGAGCTTCATTAAAACGCACTTTCTGTGTGTAGAAATAGTTTAAAGTAATATACATTGCAATTCTATGCAATGTGGTATCCTGAAAAAAACCTAGTCTATCTCCATTAAGGTATGTGACAAAAAGCTTCCCTGGGAATAACATGTATCAACTTCCTAGAAGCCGATGCATATTTGCAACACTTAACTCAAATCGCTCGAATACAAACCGATATCATACGCTTCCCCCCCCCCCCCTAACTTCGGTAGAAAGCATCAAAAATTATATTCCTAGTGCACAGACAAATTGCAGGAGATTCGACTTCGATTACTATGATTTTAAAGAACTTTCGGAATTTTCTGACTAATTAATTACCCGTTTGAAATTTTCGTGGGAAGGCCGCCTCAATGTAACGCCAGCAACTAAGGTTACGATTTTGTTGTTTTACCCAAGAGCCAGTATCCGTGATGATAGGCCTTCGTGGTTTAACGAACTCTCGTCGACAGATCAATCCTCCGCTGTTACACAAGTGAAAAAAAAAATCAAAAAATCAAGGTAGTTTACATTTCTTTTTACCAACAAATATCTGGTTCAAGGATTGCCGCTTACGTTTTCCGTTCTTGAATAGAATGGCTCCAGATGTCATAGGATTGGGAATCTGAGGTGTTGGTTACAAAACAAGAAATACAAACAACGGCGAACGAACTTTCCTGGATCATAGAACAATTTCTCGCGCTCGTCCTGTTTCCGGGTAATAGTGTTCAAATGTTATGGCGCCAGAAAGATGAGAGCATTTCAATTGTTATGCATCTTTTTTTTTTATGTATCTAATTTTACATAACAGATGACAATACCAGATTAATTTGAACTTAATTCCGAGATCGTTAAAACAGGAGGGTAGCAGCGTACTCAAATACGTGTATTTGTGATATGCATTGTGCAATCTTAACTCACTTTTTTTTTTTTTTTTAACTTTATGTTCAAAGAAAACTTTACAAATATTTATTTATTTTACGAAGTTTAATAAAATTTTCCTTTCGTGTGTTTAAAACATTTTTAATGATTTCCTGCTTACTAAAAAACACACATTCAGTCACAACTTCAAATGTTTGCTTTTTCTGGAAATTTAACATTTTTTCTTTCGCGCTAAAAAAAAAAAAAAAAAAAAAAAAAAAGTCCAAAACCTGAAAATAAATCTAGTATATATTCTGCATGCACATATTTTTATACAATTTTCTGGAACAAAAAAAAAAAGAGCACCTTTATGAGAGTTTTTTTGAAAATAATGCGACCGTTAAGGGGTTAACGTTTCCTTACCCGTCGTCGGTCCCCAGCGTGGGTTTTCGAATGCTCCTGCTGTCAGCGCTGGGCTGAAACACGGCATTCAAAGATCCATGCCGGGGAGCAACGACAGTCGCAGAAGCCGGTTTCGCTGTTGTAGGAATTTTGCAAAGATGGAGCAAACAGGTAAAAGTAAGGTGACCATACGTCCCGTTTTTAGGTGGCTTGTCCCGTTGTCCCCAAGCACAGCTTTGGGACACCGTACTGTCCCGTTTTTAGAAAATGTCCCCTGCAATGTCCCGTTTTTAGAAAGACAGCAACCCATGGTAACGATTTCAATAAAGGCCGCTAAAAATCTAAAATCATCCAACGATAGTGTCTGTAAAAAAAAAAAAAAAAACTGACCTCCCTCCCTTCCCTCTCGAGACGCAAACAGAACGCCTGGGGGATACATATTGTTTTTGTTCTTTTAATGCTCTTTTTTTGTCAACTATTTTAATTTATTGAATTTTTATTTCTTTTTTTAAAGTCATGTTCTTCTTTTGCTTATTCCTCCCCTTCCCCGATCTGCACTTTATTTTCCGTTTTCACTCTGGTTTTCTAAGAATATTTTTCCTTCCGAATGACAACTTCCTTTTTTCTATGTGCCCTTTTGTGTACATTTATACTTTTCCTACCTTCCTGCCTTGCGTCGAATGGTGTTTTTGAAGTCGAAGAAGGGCCTGCCCTTTGTACCACCCGAAACGTACGTCTTGCACTATTTTTATAGCATATGTGTGTTTTAGCATAGATTTTTTTTTCATTTTATTTTGATATTAACATTAAAACAAGCTTTTTTGCGCGTTTTCTCAACAACTAAAAGATACCCAGACCTGTCCATTCAGTCTCTTATACTATTACCTTAAAAACAGTAGATGTCCCGTTTTGAGAAAGTAAAAGAAAAAGAAAATAAATACACTATTCCCCGTGAAATAAATACACTATACACTCTCCCGTAAAAGAAAATAAATACACTATTGCTAAAAAAAGTAGTAGATGTCCCGTTTTGGAGGAAAAAATAAATGGTCACGTTAGGTAAAAGCCAGAGGTTCTAAAATCTTTGTCTCTATCGTTTCCTTATCTATGAGATTTTTTTTTTATTGGACTCTGTGAAAAGAGTTGTAAATGCTGCATTTTTCTTCAACAGAGAGTATTCTTTTATATACACATCAATTTTGTTTTATTTGAAACAGGTGAGCGTTTCTAAAATACATTTTGAATGATCACTGCCCATGGAATGTCATGTAATGAAAATTTTCCAATTCCCTGGTTAAAAAAAGAAAAAAAAAAGATAAGGAAATCCGAAACATTTTCATATTTTAAATAAACTCGAGATAAAATTGCTAATTATTAAAAGCGTATCCTAATCAAAGCGTCTCCCCTATTTTCTTTCCTCGTTTCATTACGTTCGAAAATTCGCCATAACCCACGTGTTCACCCTATTTGCTTTTCTTATTCCATTATGCATCAAAGTGCACCATAATCCACGTGTCCGCCTTATTTGTCTTCCTTGTTCCATTACATTGGAAAGTGTATGATAATCCATGCGTGTGCAGTATGTCTTCCGTGTGCCATAAAACATTTCTTCAAAATTGAAATCTATATTAAAGTCGTCCATTAGTCTTCGTGAGGCATGTATACTTCATTTAAATCAATAGTGACACATTTATAACATTAATTAATATTCCCCTTAACAGTAACAGAACCCATTAAATAGTAGTCCTTAAAAAAAAAAAAAAGTTGTTTTTCCGATAATTTATCATAGAGAGACTTCTCTATTTTAGGAATTTCCCCGTCCAAAATAAATTGTAGATATATTAGGAATAAACGGCGATAGAGCGGGGGCCACCGTGAATATCTTATCGAGCCTGCTACTAGAAAATGAAAATTAATAGAAAGTGCTCCCCCCCCCCCCCCCGAATTTTCTCAATTTCTGGGTTTCGTTTTTCGAGGGAGTTCTTTCTGTAGACAGACAGTATATAGTAATAGTACATAATTTTCAACGAGATAAAACTGCTTTCTTATTCCCTCTTCTTAAAAACGCCGGCTTTACTGTTGACCGGTTTAAACTTCGGTATAGCTACTGAGTTTTGGGCGAAATATTATAGATATATAAACTCAATAGGATTATGGTATCCAAAAATGAGCCTGAACTGTACTTGGTAGAAGACTAGTGACATTACTAGTCTTTGCATGTTCTTTTTGTGTGAATTCGTTAGTGTCCAAGGTCGGATTATCCATTAGGCTGAGTAGGCTGCAGCCTACGGGCCTCGCCATTTCAGGGCCCCGCAATAATGAATCATGAATATTTTAATAAAGTTGTAATTGAACTTTTCAATTTACAAAACTTCAAATATTTTTCTGCGTATTTATGTAAGTAAAATTACATAATTTAAATTTATCAACTCTTTTTAAGTGCCCTTCATTGTGCATCCCCGCCTAATGTATGCAAGATAATGATTAAAAAATTACTTATTTTATAGCATGTCTATTGATATGCTAATAGAATAAATTGATAACTTTCATAGCAGAGAAGGGAGGGCCTCAGGACTTCCATAGACTTGGGGGCCCTTGCTGGGCTTAATCCGGCTCTGTAGCCGCAGATACGCGCCGAAAAGTTGTTTTAGTAGGATGACGCGTTCTTTCCTTTGAGAACGGCATCAAACTTATTTCATTACGATTATGATTAATAATCACGAGTGCAAAATAGGAGACGCAAAAATGTGACCTTACGCGGTAACGTTTTAATTACGGCACTGTCCGATTCGGTAACACATTTAGATGAGTGAACTTCTCGCTGGACACAACAAACGAGGACAACACGCTCACCGACTTCGCAGCTGGCCTTGTGGCAGAAAAAAAAGATTGCTTTTTTGTGCCTGGCAGTATGAATTTTCGCGCTCATTAGGCCCCGCAGGCTTTGTAATCAGTTGTTGTGGAATGAAGACCAAGTAAAGATAGATCGGCAAAGGGGCGGAGGCATGAGGTTGCCGGAGAAAGCCGTGTTCCGATCTACTTTCACTGTTTTGAAATAGAATTCTTGGCTTTGTGGGGTTGCATCACAGCCAGTAGACATTACGGTCTATCCGCTGAAACAAATAAAAGGCAGTTCGATATAAGAATCTTACGTCAGCAGTTTGATTGAAAATATGACAGTATTTAACTCTTTGAGGCGCAAGCCTTTTTCAATGCTGAAAAAAAGGGCAGACGTTGCCATCGTTCGCCTTAACTACCAGCAAAGATGGCGGACGATCGAAGCGTTCTTCGCGTGCCACAGATCTACAGACCCTTTTTTGACGACAGCTGGGTGTGCGGCACAGCCAGCTGTTTCAAAAAAGGGTCTCTAGATCTGTGGCACGCGATGAACGTTTCGATCGTCCGCCATCTTGCTAGTAGTTAAGTCGAGCGATGGTAACGGCTGCCCTTGTTTCAGCATTGGGCAATCTATCCAGCTGTTCTCGCATTCTTCCATTTTTCAGCCGATGTCAGTGCTGTTAAAAATAATCGTGACCACTTTTTTACGGGAAATGACGTGCTAAAAAGTAAAAGATTCTCGTCGAGCTATGTCCCCCGCAACTATTTTTATAGAAATCCAATCTATTCTTCGTGACTGGCAACAGTCAAAACGTCAGAGTTAGGTGTTCCCAGAGCGGGAACACTGCGCGTTAAAGGGTTAAGCGGCCTCCTTGTTCCGTGAGTGGTGGCAACATTCATGCTAAATCTGACGAAAAAAAGTGTTATGGTTTAAATGCAAAGTATTCTCCATGTTTTCCGTGTTGTAAATTCAACAATTTGCTGAGAACAACAGTTGTCTTCGGTTTGTTAACGATGTTAGATAGCATGGGCGCCGGCAGAATATTTCCCGGGGGGGGGGGGCAAAGACTCAGTAGCGTAGCCAGGAAAAAAAATTTAGGGGGGTTTTAGGCACTGATATGACTGATAATCTACATTATGGATAGCATTGTTCAAGTCAATAATAGAACTCTGTAAATTTTAGGGGGGTTCTGACACCCATCCCCCCCCTCGCTACGCCACCAAATACTACTCAAAGGGGGGGGGGCAAAGACTACTTCAACGTATGGTTACCATGTTGGAAAGAGCAAAAAAGCAAGGAAAAACACTGCATACAAAAATCCAGGAGGGCATTGCCCCCCTTGCCCTATGCTGCCGGCGCTCATGTTAGTTACTTACTTTGTTAATGGCGATAATAACTATAATATCTATCCGCTTTTACCTGTTTTTTCTCCAATCTAGCGTTTTTATAACAATGTTAGTAGAGATTAAAACTGAAACTTGTCGTGGTCGTCCTCAGACATGAGAGAAAACATTTTGAAATAGTAAGTAATGTTTGAGATTAGTTTCTAGTAAGCCTATTTTTCAGTTCCACTAGTCAAAAATCTCAAAAATGCGACTGACACTAAGCATTTAAATATTGATACAGGCCTCAGTCTAACTCGCTCAATTTTTCTTTAAGTTAAATGTTTTTGATTAGTATAAAAGAGTTTAAATAAGTGAATAAACATGTTAAAAAAATCTTACAGTTTAGTAAAAATATGAGTGATTATGTGTGCGTGCGTGGCCCTTTCAAATAAATTATTTAATATGCTTTATTTATATAGATAGGGATGCACCGAATATCATATTTTGCCGAATACCGAATACTTGGCTAAAATTTATTAAACCGTTATTAAACTTTGATTGCAATGATTAATTTACTTAGTTTTTTCTTAAACAATATATCATATGGTGTAAAACTTCAAAAATTGAAATGCTGCAAAATTTAATATCAAAGTGTGTTTCCTTTATATATCATTAACTTTTTTTAATATTAGTGAAATGCTGGTAATTTTTTTACCTGCGTATTTTATTAAAAAAATTCAGTTAATTGACTTTACATATTTATGAACACCTAATATTATGAGTTTTTTTCTCTCCTGGTTACTGTTCAAATTTAAATCAGTTGGTAAATAGCAAGGTTAATGTAATGTGCCATAAGATTTAAGAAAAATTGAAAAGCAACAAAATTCTAATTTAAAAGCTGAGTGTTCTCTTACATCAAAGCTAATTTCATTGTGATATTAGTTTTTTGTGCGATTGTGGAACGTTATGTTAGGGCTATCTGCCAAGGATGGGGGGGGGTGCCTCAGTAGGAGGACTTTAAGGGTTTCTAATGCTTATTCACATGTGATATTAGTAACAACTTGAATCAATTTAGCACAATGGTACTATACTATATCTTTCATTCATGATATAAAAATATGTATTTGTTTACCGATTGGTGAATATTTAAATTTGTTTACTATTCGGTTGCGAATATTCGGTTTGTCTGCCGAATAGGCAGTATACCGAATACCAACCGAATATTGGGTGCATCCCTAATCTAATACAGTGACTGTAAATTCAAAATTTTGTTTGCATTTGAATTTATCTCTTCTGTACCGCTTATTTAATTTTGTTAGTTTAGTTAGCTCATTTAATTTATGAGTATGACAAACATGTGATAAGAAGTCAAGAAAAGAAAAAAGAAATTGTATTCAAAATACTTTATTGAATAAAATAGTTTTAAAATCATAGATGCTATCGCCAAACGATATTTGACTAGCGTTCAAAGCACAGCTTTACGCTTACAAAATTACCAATACACATACACATTTAACTTCTATACACGTCCTTTTAACAAAACAACATTTACAAATTACATTTGGCAAGTTGAGTTCTTTGGACAAAAGACGACAATTAACAAACACTCTCTAGTTGTAGCACAGATGCTTCATAAATAAAATCCATCCACATTGGTTTACCTTCTTCAGGATGTCTGTTTCAAAATGCGTACTCTCCAAATCCACGAGATGCTTTTACAGTAATGATTTTGAGATAGATCCCGAAGATATAATCCAGTTGTCGGGCTTTAAACTAAGAACTATTCGCTTTATTTTTTAATGACTGCCATCTTGAATTAAATTAGAGTTTACATTGTTTAGAACAGCAAAAAGTGCAATAGTTTTCCAATGCTAAAAATTTCTGGTCTTACTTAAAGGACAATCATTTTTCTTTTTGTAATCTCATTTCGAAATAATTAGCTACAATTGTAACGTTTCATCTCGTATAAAACTTTTTATAAGCTAGACATGACCATTTTAGTCTACCAAACAGTTAATATTTCACTTTAAAAAGTGCAACTGTAAAAATGTCGCCAGACTTCAGGCATGCAGAATTAAAGGACGGATCGTTTTACAATTTTTTCAACAAACCATCTTCCCCATTTTCCTTTTAATCATTTGAAAAGAGGAATTTCTAAATTTTGTCACAAAGATTAGAGCAGACAACAATTGAACACAGTATTGAAGAAGGTAATGCCTCTCCAGTTTAGTTCAGTTATAAATAAAAGAATTACAGATGAGGGAATAAGGGGGGGGGGAGAAATAAAGAGTGCTTAAAACACCACTCTTGATCTGATCAGTACTTAGGAAAAGTTAAGAATCTGGACTTTTGCTAGGCCTTGATTATAAGAAATCAGGGCCCAGAATATATGTTTGAATGGGGACCCCTTTAGTGGAATATGCAAATACAGGTTTAAATGTCGCTTGCATATAGGTTTAACTGGCTCATTCTCATCATTGCAAAGACTCAAGAGCGAAGAATCCCTCTTCGGTGTTCAGCGTTGTTCCTCCGACTTCAAATATTGAAAAGTAACGCTGGCCACAGAACAGGCATCTCAAGCTGTTTCGACTTCACACAGATGGAATCGAACAGGTCAAACCCAAGTTCGAGACAGTAAAAAAAAAAAACATTTTTGAAAGGAGTCCCTAGAGAGCGGAGAGCCCTGAGCACGTGTCCCTCTGATAACCAGGACCAGACTTCCTCCGATTGAGAAGCCGGACATCTTAACAAATGGCAGTCATGATGAGATCAAAGTAACTGTCAGAAAACAAAGACGTATGAGCTCTTTCGTCAGGGGGGAACGAAGAATTGTCGCAGGAGACTTGCAAACAAGAAGAAAGGGGTCCATTTTGCAGGAAAAGAAGCTGAGCCGAAGCCCGACTGTTTCACCACATCGCAGCGGCGGATCTCATGTCAATGTTGACATCTCTTCCACTACTTAGCGTGTGAGGACCTGAGAAGCTGTTGATTTTCCTTGAAAGAAAAGAAAAGAATTCACACAGTCAAAGTTATATGCATGAATCAATTTATTAAAAAAGATAAATGATGTCAAATGCACCAATTTCATTATGTGTTGCATCTGCTGAAAAAAACTGTTAAAAATCCGTCTCGTTATATTAAGTTTCACTGTTTCGTCTTCGGTACGGTGGCAATGAACAAGTTAAAGGAAATAAATCCCAACTTAATCCTATTAAATACTCTCCTGGGAACGAAATATGCAAGTCATTTTATAAGTCCTCCTAAAAATGAAAGACCCCGACATCAATTATTGTAAGGAACATAATATAGTATAGATTATGGAATATGAATACGATATAGCTTGAACTCTTATAACTTTAAATGTTAAAGAACTTGCCCTGGAATGAGTTCAATCTGAGTACACAATGAAAACCTATGATGTTTCATCTGCAGGTAATCTGATTTAAATATACCGATAGCTAAAAATACCAATTTAATCGCTTAAGATTATTCACAGATTAAAGACCCATAATAATAATAATAATAGATTTATAAGTTCAAATATTTTCTAATCTTTCATTCCATTAAATATTTCATTTACTTTTCTAAATTTAAGAGTCAAGATTTAACATCTGAATACGCGGAATCGAATTTAAGATCTTGAAACTTAATTATTCAAAATTTTTTGAATAATTAAGGGTACATTTTGAATAATTACCGGTTTTCAAGACCGGTTTCGTACAGTGAAAAAATTTTTAGTTTGTTAGAATTGAAACAATTAAGAGTTATTTTAAATTAAAGTGATTTATTGTATAAGCTTCCCCCCCACAGTAATACCTTTGAATTTAATTCGAACAAAAAAAAAGTTTTAAATTACGCTTATCTGAGTATTTTAGTAAAGTAAATTATAAAATACCGGAAAGAAATTCTATAAATATGAAATTAATAAATTGGAAATCTTTAATTATTACTATGCTTATGGTATACTGTTATAAAGCAATAATATAAATTGCATTACACAAAATTCGGGAATAAATTCGTTAAATTACATTAAAAACCATCCTCCTAACAAATTTTCTAAAATTTTATTCTCCAATAACAACAAAATAGCAAAATTTAATCAGTCAGTGACAGCTTATTAGTTCTAACAACTGTAATAACATCTACCCAATAATAAATATAACTATTTCTCGTAAAATTTTATTAATGAGCTGAAATTTTAATAAATTGCTTTCGTTGATAATGACATTTTAAACTATTGAATCACCTGTACGTAATTTATATCAGGGAAATATTATCTAAAAGCTTCAATATGAAGGATTCAGATGCAAACCTTACCTTCTCCACACTTAGAAAGTTCTTAAAAAAGTGAAAAAAAAAAAAAATTGAAAACGGAAAATGCGAGTTTTTTTAAAAGTGAAGAATGTGTTTGCATCAACACCCTTCATACACTGTGGGTCATTGGTTAACAAATATTGTCAAATAATATGAGAGTATATGTTTCAATCAGTCCAATGCTTTTACTTAAATGCGAAGACCTTTTATGAGCACATTGACACCATGAATAAATTAGTCAATGTTTACTTGAGGTACTATTTTTTAAGGAATTTCAAGCATATTTATTTTTTTTTTTTTTTTACGAAGCAATAATAATAAATGATAATAAAAATTTGATGTTGATACCACGACTTCCTTGTACGTGGTATCAAGGAATTATAGGAATTTTTGATACACTTAATTTGAATCGAAATCTGACTTTCTTACAGGAAAAGATTTATAAATATTGAATGCACTATTTGCGATTTGTATTCTTTTATAAAAGTAACTAATGTACATTAATTTTTTTTTTTTAAAAATACATTAATGTTTCTGAAATGCAATTTAAACAATGACTGCCCTTAGAATTTAGCGCACTGAAAACCGTTTGTGTAAACCTATAAATAAACTAGCCAGTGTACCAGGAGTTGGAGCAACTAGATATTACAAGTACTAAATACAAAATTTCAAAGTAAATCTTCAGTTCTTTTCTTATGCGAGATATATACGTACATACGTACGTACTGACTAACGTCGAAACTTGTCAAAATTGATATTTAAGACAAAATCTGAATATAGAAACTTTTCTCGTACGCAATTGTGATACTGTCCCTACTTCGTATAGGAAGTAAAAAATAAAAAATAGTATCTGAAATTTTTTTACAGACATTTAACTTAAAAAAATAAAGTTATGGTAAGCGAAGAATAGAATAACCCGCCCTAACCGAAAAATAAAAGCATGATTATTTCTGGTAAGAATATTTTATTCAATGAAATTCTCATCCCATTCATTTTTTCCAATTAATTTAAAGCCATGCAAATTATCATTTTTTAAGAATATAGTTCAATCCTGACAACACTATCCAAGTTGTTCACTGATTTCTTAGATCATTGTCATTTGCTTACGTTCATAGGATTTAAAGATCTGCTGTTTAAAACGCACCCAATTTTTGTTTATCTTAATACTATTGCGAGTTTTCGATGTTTGCTTACCTTCCCATTTCGTCATAAAAAGTGACATTTCCACAGAATGTATCAACCTCATATTCCCCCCCCCCCTTTCTTCTGAAGACAACAAGTGATCGAGCCTCACCCACATGTTTGTTTTCCCACCGACCACATATCCTTGAATCACGTTTTTTCACGTTTATTATAGTGAAAAAAGGTCAGTTGTGTGGGCCCGGAGTACAATTTCCCTCATAAAGCACTAATTATAACAACGCATCCTTTTTGGAAGGGAATTTTCTTTGATGAAACAATTATCCCGATAAAGCAGACTGTGGTACTGATACAATTCAGCAAAGCCCTTGTGCGGACATGCACATAACTACTGTTAGAAAATGTCCGTACTTTACACATTCAGAAGTGCTTTCTAATTAGTAACAGCTCGTCTTAAGAAAAATTTCCTTTACTGCATTAAAACCTTTTCTTCAAATGGCTAAGTGTCTGTTGAATGTCCAATTTTTTTTTTTGCGTGAAATCTCAAGAGAGTTCCTAAATATCAACTCAACTTTGAAAAGACAAGCACATTCAGATGGTTCAAAAAATTTGTAACAAAAACTGTATGCACTTCAGCTGGAGGCGATTTGGTTTCGTTTGATTTGTCACACCAAAGTGTTTTTATGCGTACGAAAGTATTAAATTAATGCTTGAACGTTTACTGCCATATTCCAAAAAGCTAGGCCAGACACCATACATAAAACGGGATTCAAACAATTTACCAACTAAGCAGAAAAACTAAGGGCTGATTGTTCCAGCCGAATAGTTGGCTATAGTTGGGCAAGACTCTAAAGTACACCTAGTACAGTCTACATGTGTTGAAGGTTCTGTCAAGCGCGGAATGATCTATTAATTCACTGTAACGCTTTGAAGTTTAAACTTCGTGGCGCAACATTCTTCAGCATTAACATCCAAGTCTTTTGAGTATAAAGATTACTTCTCAAATGTGTTAAGCATCGTCAGACGTATTTTGGACATATAGTTGTCGTTAGCAATGGCTGATGAAAGAAGTAATAGAGGAGAGGAGGGTATTGTGGAATAGTCGGAAAATATGGAATACCGAATTTTCGTCTCTGTTAGGTCCTGTTATTACATGGCAATACCACGAACTACTTAAGAAAGATTCCCGTGTTACAATGCAGTGAGAGTTAACTCCTTGTTGCTGCCGTATCACTCTATAGAGAACAAAGTGTGTTTGTGATTTTCAAGTGTTCATCTTTCATGCCATCCACTAAAAGAACCGGTAAACAAAGAAACTCAATGTATCTTCTGTAACGGAAAAATTTCCGAAGATCACCGAGGAGAAATTTGGATTCAATGCTTCAACTGTTCTCTGTGGATTTACCTATACTGTATCGGAAGAAAAAAAGAAGATTCTATCTGCGACTTTTCTAATAGACTCGCAGCAGAAATGGCTAACATAATCTTAATAATATGGTTCTATATTTAAAAGTAATTGTGTTTTAAAAGTAACTATTGTTTCATATTACTCAATTATTTCATATTAACCCCCATTACTAACTCCAACTTCCTTGTACAAAGTACAAGGAAGTTCAGTGATCGCAAAATATTTCGGCATGCAGATTTTGATGAAAAAAAATAGATTTTTGACAATCTCTAAATTTAAGAGTTTTTGCGAGGCGTCTCAATGCATGAATGTATTTCTTATATATGCATGTACAATCCATTCTAACCGATCGTAAGTCCATATTGACTAGTTTTTTCTTGACGTCTGTACGTACCTACGTATGGCATGTACGTAACTCGCATATCTCGAACACTATTAGTCGTAGAATGTTGAAATTTTATAGGTAGGATTTTTGCAACATCTAGTTGCGCACCTCCCTTTTTGGCTCCAATATAATGCATAGTTTATTTACAGGGCCACCCAAAAGAATAACACTTTCGGCAGAAATTCTGCAAAGCGTATTTTAGAGCTATTCGGCTATTTCAAACGAAAAAAAAGATACATGTTATTAAAGATTACTAAATGGAACTCTCCATCGAAAATAGTGTTTTTCCTTATACAAGAGCACTCAAAAGAATTACAGTATATTACGCTCATTTAGTTTTAGAGACATTCATCCATTTCAAGCACAAAACCATCCTACTATGCAGTAAGCTATTGGTCCGACGATGGTCGTGTGCCTCCCTCAAAAAATGCGCCTAAAGTAGCCAAGCTCGACGACCTTTGGCGTGCGTATGTTTGTATGTACATAACTCGCATCTCAGAAACTATTAGTCGTAGAATGATGAAATTTTATACTTACGATTGTTGCAATATCTAGTTGTGCTCTTCTCTGTCTGGTTCCCATCTATTGGATACTTTATTTACAGGACCACCCCCAAAAAATTCTATACTTTAAGATCTATAGGCATCTTCAGTGTATTATGCCTAGTTAGTCATTGTTTGGGCCATGTCCAAAATCTCGTTTTACTATCATCAACCTTGGAGAGCTTTGCCAAAATATCGACAAATTTGTGGCAAAAAAAATGATGACCAATTTCGCATACATAACTCAAAATTTAACCGTAAAATGTTGAGATTTTGTATTTAGAACTATGCATCGCTTTTTGGATTTCTAGTCGGCTGGGTAATTAATTTACAGGGTCACCCAAGACTTTCAATACATTAAGATCTATGGATACCGTTAATTCATTAAAAGTCTGGTCAATCATTATTTCGGCTATGCCCAGAATCTCGGAAACTATCTCAGGCTTACAAGCTTGAGATAGTATTATTGCAATATTGCATTAAAAAAAAGTTTAGAAGAGCACGGAAAATATTTGATTATGAGACATACGAGAAAGTCATGTGTCCACATCAGATTTTTAAAAAATCATTTTTCCTGAAACAAAATTGTGTTTTTGTTTACAAGTGACATTACATTACAGTTAGTTATAGTATGTACTCATGATATTTTTAGGGGTTTTATTAAAAAACCTATATAGTTAGAAATGTAAATGGTATTCTATAATAACCTCCTCTCCTCCACAACTATCATTTGGCGGAATCTAAACGTCACAGATGGCAATAAAACTCTTAAGGAGGGAAAACAAAAAGGCTTTGCTTACATAAGATGGTGCTAAGCAAACTTGTAGCAGAAAGTAAAAGACCTTTCTATTTTTCAGATGCACTTTACAAATAAGCAGTATTTGCTTACCAAGGGATACACAAAGATTACGAAAGATAGTCTTTTAGGAAACCAAATCATTATGAGATACTTCTTGAAAATCACACCTTTCTTTTCCACAAATATTCGGAAAGTCATTTAGATTTGTCAATATCTTCAAAGATACAGACGAACAAATGAGAGTATTCGATGTACATACTCGGTTCTACAAAGTACTGCAACAAAATACAAGGCGTGTTCCTAAAGTAATGCAATTAGTTTATTCGAAAACAAATTACTCAAACTATATCGCTTCAACATTTTGAACTCTTTTTAAAGTATGCCTCTTGGGCAACCACATGCGTTGGCTTGCAACTTTTCCCTAGCACAACATGCATCCTGAAATTAGGTTTTGAAATTAACCTCGTTAAGAGTTTTTGGAGTGTTTTAATAGTTTCCATTCATCTCATCTCTGGTTTTGGAACCGTAAGTTTATGTCGCGAAGCACAAGCGGTTTATATAAACACCGATCCTAACTCTCCCAGATCTCTGAGTAAAGTGAATTCGTAGAGATTATGGAATTCAGTAAGCTAAGAGTCTCCTCTACCTAACCCAACAGGTCTGCATTCGTAGACACCTGGCAGAGTGCCGTGAAAAGACCAATTGATTGCATTACTTTTAGGACACACCTTGTATTTCGAGAGATCAATAAATATTACCTCTGCATGTAGGACAGCTGTTTCTTCCTGCCAGCTTCTTTCTGGGCAAACTTTCCGAAGTTCTTCAGGCTGACCGCCCTCTTGCCGTTGACGATGGTGCCATAGTCCCTGTTTTTGTCATCGTCCTCGTCATCCTCGTAGGCATTGTTAACCAGCCCCACACTGGACGTGTTCGGAGACTCCATGACCGAGAAAGGGGCGGGCTTGATGGCGTCGACGAGATGTTTCGCGGAGCGTGGCTTCTCCACGCAGGGCGGGGCTATTGATGGTCGTGTTCATGGTGGTGTCCTGTCCCACGAAGTACCTGTAGGGAGTGTCGTAGTCCACCTCGAATATCGTTGAGAACTTGTTGGGGAAAAAGTTGTCCAGTAGGGACATGAGGGTGCCCACGGTCACAGAGATGACTCCTACAGATAAAACGAAACAAGAAAAAGTAATATTCACAGCAATAACATAGATAACTTCTGTAGTAACACGCGCCTATTTATGGACAGTTACAGCACGGGAAGACAAACAAAATCACTTCTCTCAGGTTGTTAGAATCTTCTAAAAGAGGTTAGAATAGACGAGCGATTTTTCGCCAAGGTAAATGCCGGGACAAACTGTGACAATTATAGATGGTTTAGAATCGATTGGCAACAGTTTGCCAGCACATTTGAGAAAAAAACTAGTTTGGCGGGAATGACCGCCCGCCATAATACGTAAGTACCAAAAGTTATAGTGTAATAATTGTTACGATTAACACCAGGAACTACTATGAGTTAACTAGTATGGACATATTCAAGGATTTACTTTCAGACAGCCTGGGCTCAAATTTTG
>JAWZYV010019584.1:0-22984 GCA_038373885.1 Cheiracanthium punctorium
GTCGAAAAGATCATCCGCACTGGCATCACAAGCATACCTTAATTTTTATGGTTATTTTATCTGAAAGTAATTACTATATGCGTGCATTCTAATTTGCAATAGAATCGTGTGTTTTTTTGCATTAATTAATTTTAAAGGTCTATAGGTGGTTTAATAATTGATATCCGTTATTAAGAGGTTATTAATTAAAAAGAAAAAGAAACATTCTATTTGTTATGCAACTAATGTAATTAAAAACAGATATTTTAATGCCTTAAATTTACCTGAACACATTTTCCTTTATCTATCATTAATATCAAGCTTTACACGATAATCAAGTAATTTACCTTTTTATGTTAGAATTTACCTTATTTATTTCTAAATACAAATTTGCGTTCAATTTTGCACCTCATTAACTATGTTTCGTTCAGGAAATAGGCGCACTGATTTGCCTCATCTGTCAAATTTGTTCTGCGTTATTTGATAAAATCTAAAAAAATAGTTAAGAAGCCAATGAACCTTAGTTAACGTTTATAAGCATTTAGTTGGGTTATGAGTTTGGAAAATTTCCTGTGTTTCTGCTGCCTGTAATTGCTGTTAAATATTTGAAGCTAATCCGAACCCCTGAATGTTCGAACTAAAGCAGCCTATTTATTAACCCTTTGAGGCGCAACTCTTTCTCAATGCTGAAAAAAGGGTAGCCATTGCCATCGCTCGACTTAACTACTAGCAAGATGGCGGACGATCGAAACGTTCATCACGTGCCACAGATCAAGAGAACCTTTTTTGACGACAGCTGGCTGAGCGGCACAGCTAGCTGTCGTCAGAAAAGGGTCTCTAGATCTGTGGCACGCGATGAACGTTTCGATAATCCGCCGTCTTACAGGTAGTTAAGTCGAATGATGGCAACGGCTGCCCCTTTTTCAGCATTGGGCAATCTATCCAGCTGTTCTCGCATTCTTCCATTTTTCAGCAGATGTCAGTGCTGTTAAAAATAATCGTGACCAATTTTTTGACGGGAAATGAAGTGCTAAAAAGTAAAGGATTCTCGTGGAGCGACGTCACCTGCAACTATTTTTATAGAATTCAAATCTATTCTTCGTGACTGGCAACAGTCAAAACGTCAGAGTTTGGTGAGCGGGAACACTGCGCGTTAAAGGGTTAATGAAACATTACCACAGCTGGCTGTGGGCACAGCCAGCTGTCGTCAAAAAAGGGCCTCTAGATCTATGGCACACGATGAACGTTTCGATCGTCCGCCATCTTGCTGGTAGTTAAGTCGAGCGATGGCAACGGCTGCCAATTTTTCAGCATTGGGCAGTCTATCCAGCTGGTCTCGCATTCTTCAATGTTTCAGCAGATGTGAGTGCTGTTAAAAATAATGGTGACCATTTTTTTACGGGAAAGGACGTGCTAAAAAGTAAAGGATTCTCGTGGAGCTCTGTCACCCGCAACTATTTATATAGGAATCCAATCTATTTTTCGTGACTGGCAACAGTCAAAACGTCAGAGTTTGGTGTTCCCAGAGCGGGAACACTGCGCGTTAAAGGGTTAGAAAAATGAATGGGGAAAAAAAGTAATGACCCATCCCTGAAAAATTGCTGCAACATGCGTATCATCCCTTCTCTCTCCAATTAAAACTTTTCAGAATCAGCTACTCTTTTATTAAACGATAAGTACCAATATTCCTCGGAAAAATTCATACGTGCTTCAAATTCGAAAATGAAAAAAAAAAAAAAAAGTTTTCATGATTAGCGCAGATGGAGCATGATGGAAACGAACATGTAATGCATGAAAAAATATTAAGAACTTTTTTTTTTTTTTTTTTTGTCTGAAGAATTTTCAACCCCGGCGGGGACTACCCGATGTTTTCTACCACTTAAAAGTGAAGTGTTCTTGCCCGGTTGATAAGACGAAAGGGAACACATTGGAAATGCTCGCAATATCTGCCGCTGGCAGAAGGATGAACCTATTTTAGAATGGTTTTCCTGAACTGAAGGATGACAACTTCGGAACACGCGAACGCAATCATGTGAACGCACACAACAGGAGTTGTCTTTTATCCATTGTTCGTTATTTGCCTACCTAAATAATCTTTAACGAAGACAAGAAGGATAGATCATGCCGAATGTTTATAAAACACTACGATTTCATTTGAGTTTACTCTACTTCTTAAAGAATTGTATTAAACTATTTTTTTTTTTTTGCGTAATTGCAATAACGATTCGAAGATGGACATTGGATAAAGTTGCTGCAGAGACGTTGTCGTGTGTGCTTCTACTAGAGATGAGATGGGCTCAGCCCGAAAGCCCGGGCCCGAACCGGGCTCGGGCTCTGTAATTCACGATTGCGTTCGGGCACGGGCTCATGAAAAATGTCTCCTTTGATGAACATACTCCTAGTATTTTTTTAAAAGTGATTCATGGGAAAAATAAAAGTACTTATAAAGAAAAATAGCGGTACGGGCGCCTAGAAGGAGATTGAAGCTCTTTGGGTATTTCAGAACGGCGGCTTATATTGCTTAGTTAGTCATGAGATCGGACATCATTTGATAAACATGGATATAAAGAATTACAAAGTGCTTTGAGAATTTTGCAACTATATTTGTCTTTAATTTGCACAAACGGCGAAATTTATAGTATTCTATCCATGAAATAATTGAATTTTATTTATCTTTAGCTGAAACTTCAGGCTCGGGCTCCAACTTAAGTAATATTGCTCAGGCTTGGGCGGGCTCGGATTAAAAGTCCTCACGCTCGGACGGGCTCGGACTTCAAAAAATGAGCCCGAACTCATGTCTAACTTCTACTTCTCGCTGTGAAGTAATAAGTGTAAGAATAAGACACATAATCTGGTGTCCCAAAGTTAAAGCGTAATTCGTAAAATGCGAGGAAAGGGAGTAAACATTGGTATAAGATTGATGGAAGTCATTTGTGGAGAATCATTCGATATAGATGAAGCTTTATCTGTAAGCAAAGCGTGTCAGTCAGCATCATCATGTGCAAAAAGCGTGCGCATGTCAGAACGTGTGAAGAAACTGGCTCCCGTAACTTAGGTACTTTAGGCAGCTTTTGTGCTGTGTGAAGGAATGTTTTTAACTATCAAGCAAGACGACTGATGGCAAACTGGAGATGATAGTCAAAGGAAGAAGGTATGGAAAGTTGGAATCCGGATTATCAGAAACTGAAATGTCTCAGTGAGTGATCTCCAGTGCTGTGGCAGATGTTTCAGTGTGAGGAAGATGTTACCCTATGAGATCTACCTCAACCAGGTCGTACAAGATTCACTACCTTTCCCCAAGACCCATATCTGTCAACCCCCAAAAATAGATCGCCATAAGCACAATTATGCCAGAGAATTCGGATTCTTCGCTCAGTCTGCACAGGAGTAAAACTTTCAGAAAACTTTTTACAAGAGACTGAACCTTGAAGGTCTCTATGCCAGGCGATTTGCATTTGACATTCCCATCATGTCTGTACATGAGCATACTAGTTTAAATAGGAGTTTGGTAAACTAGCAGAGAAGTTTGAGAGCATACAACCAACGTGTAAATTTCCGCTTTAGTCTGAACACAGGTTATCGTTGGATCCGATAGGATGTGAACCCAAATTATGCAATGATTACCCGTGAAACATTACAAAAAGACGTTATTTTTCATCAAGGGATGGCATTGGCATGAAAAGTCATCATGCTGGACTGTTGCATGGACCCCCAAACCTTTTAAACAGATTCCTAAGCCAGATATAGACGAAGTTCATAAGGATTTGTTCACTTCTTCTGAGATACAGCAAGTCCAACTTCGTATTCATGAATGATAAAGTACCTTGTTTCCGCGCGTGCTTGGCAGATGACTTCCTTGAAACGGATTATATCCTGCGCATGCTATGGCCAGTTCACTCATCTGATCCCAATATTATCGACTATGTGCAGAATATTCTTAGAGGAGAACTTTCGGCTCTTCAACAGCTACAAAGTTCCGTTTCAAAGCTGAACTGATATCAAGATATCTCCGTCGTATTTGGAACTGTTTGAGTCCACAACTTATCCGCACTATCTTAGCAAGTTTGCAAGCGCATCTAGCTACAAGGGGTGACCACACACTGTATTAAACCATAGCATCGCCTTTTGTCCTTACTATACCTATAAAGTGAATTTCTCTTACTCTCAATTTTCATTTAGACTGTTCCTTTGGATGATAAAAGAGATTATCATTGTTTATTCGCATTATATTCGCGTTTTGTAACTTTTTCAAGACCGCATACCACGTTTCTCGCCAGTATGACTTAAAACTTCTTCATTATTATTTACATTATTACAAATTATGTTTAGCCATTAATTTTTGCACACCAGAGTGTATTGCAAAACTTTTTATGACCAGTTGTTTTACCACGATTCATCTTTTAATTTGTATTTGAGTAAGATTATAAGTGATATACCTGCTGTTGCAGAATATAAATTAAATTTTATACGCTTGATTCGCACACATATTTAAACCTTTGGGTTTAATCTTCTGAAAATCTGAGACGTAGAATTCGTTTCTTTGACATCCAGTTTTTACCGCAATACACCTACATCTTCTGATAACTGAAACATTCGATCATAGATCATTTTTTTAAACTTTGCAGTTTGACAGTAATATTTAAAATTGGTGTCATCCTAAATTTAATTCTTTTCTTACCCATTTTTTTCCATTGTTAAAACTTCTCGAACTCAGTAGATGGAGCAGAATTTTCCCCAACTTTTGCATTTTTGACCTTGAATTGAAAACGAACCTTTGAAAACGAAAGAGGTTTAATTAGTTCATTTCTCTTATTGCAAAGTACTCGGGTGGAGATTATCTTCCGTGTCTTGTGTTGTTTGCCAGCATAGGTTTTTGAATGACCAATGCGGACCACCGTTGCATTTGAGCATGACTGGCTCCCGGCATTGCATTCAAGAACTCAAGCTAGGAAATAACGCTCATCAGAGTTGAGTCGTTAAATTTTTGTATAGATAGAAGAGAACAATTTAAACTACTTGGGTTTACAGGGGGAACTTAAACTCAGTAACAATCACCTGAATTGCCTGAACCTGAAGTAGTGTAGAAAAATCTTCGCATTCACGCCTTTTTTTCAAGGCGTGAATAGGTTAACACATTTTTTTTTATGACTATGTCATTTCATCTCTCACCCCCTTTATTGAAAATTGTCCCAAAAATGCAACATAAAAATGCGACATAAAAGTATGCGACATAATTTTACGTATATTTAAGTACTATTAGTTCACAACAGCTTTAATCTATTCTTACAATATTTCGTAAGCTGTATAATATGCTTCGCATGTATTTTTTACATATATTTAAATACTATTAGTTCACAACAGCTTTAATCTATTGTTACAATATTTCGTAAGCTGCAGAATAGGCATTCCATGTATTTTTCTATAAATAGGTTACAATCATAAAAAATTTCACCATAGGGTTACCAGGCGAAATACACGAAAGATGAGAAATAAAATGACATAGTCAATTAATATCGTTTTGATATGGCAATAATAAAACTATAAAATTAGGGGGGTTCAAGCGGGGGTCTCCCCCTAACGAGGCTCGAACAGCCGAGTTATTTTTCTATCAAGTCGGTTAGAGTGGTGCAATTCCAATTTAAAATTTACACCTCTACATATATTCAGATTTTATGGTTTCGTTGATAATTTATGGGCTAATAATAAAACGGGATTCAAACTTTTTTTTTTAACCAACACGATGAAATCCATTTCTCTCTTTATACCTGCATGCGTTTAAATTATAGTATCGTACAATTTCTATGAATTACATTATTTAGCAGCTAACCTGCTCAAATTTCAAAACATTTCAAGAAATAAAAATAATAATAGGTCCTCTAAAACACTATCTATTTTAAGAGCTCCTTAAAATCCATACTGATTTCAAAATTTAACCCATAATCACACACAAACTTATTAAACGAAGTCATAAAATTTAAAATGCATATCTTCAAAACTAACTCCCTCGCAGAGTATAAAGTTGAACTAAAATTCTCTGGAGTGCCGTATAAAAGTTTTTGGTTAAGAGTAGTTCGTCACTCTATCAAGAACTGAAATACCATGTAATTATTAAGGCACAACTTGAATAAACATCGAATTAATTCACAAAGGGCTCATTACAGGGCCCTTGAGAAAAGTAGATTTAACGAGAATATGAGTTTATAGGTATGACTATCGAATTACACGATCATTTTATTGGCAGACGACATCATTATTTTGATAGTGAACACGAGATTTGGGTTGCCTGATTTTATAATTGATGCATCATTTTTGTTTGCTTTTCATTTTAAATGAAATGTTTGAAAATCTGTAGAATATTTGTTGAAATATTTTTGAATAGAATATTTTAAATAGCTTTATCGTTTATTTATGTAAGCAGATCAGTCTACGCCTTTAATGCTGCACGCAAGCGTAATGTTCCAGTATTTGTGGGGGGAATGAAGTTGAAACACTTTTATATTTTAAACTAGCTGAAGTACCCGTCCTCGACGGGTTAGTGAATGAAAATTTCCAAAAAGCAAGAACTTTCGTCAGCATTGTAGGAGTACACAGAAAGGATGTAGTATGTTGCCAAAGTAAAGAAAGCGAAGTTATAATTTTCATGTATTGTTAAAATATTACAGGGTAGAGAGTAACTAAGTAATATCATTTCATTCGCTTTAGTCGTAATTATGTGATGCGCCAACGAATATTTACGCATATTGAAATAATTTTCGCAAAATCTCAAAATTTAATCAACATTTTTGAAAAATTTGAAGCCTAGAATTTAAGTTGAGTGACAACGTATCATGTCACCCAAATTCGTTTCATTCCCTGCAGTCTTTATTTCGTGATGCCGGAACAAATTTTCAGCATTTTAAAACGATTTTCGAAAAATCTCAAAATGTAAGCAAAATATTTTTAAAATTCAACGCCTATAAATTAAGATTACCAACTACCTATCATATCACTCAAATTCGTATCATTCGTATTAGTCGTTATTACGGGATGTTTGAAGAAATATAAACGTATTTTGAGAGAATTTTCAGAAAATCTCAAAATCTAATAAAAATGTTTAAAAAATTGGACTCCTATAGTTTATGTTGAGCAACCATCTATCGTGTGACCAAATTTCATATCATTCGCTTTAGTCGTTATTACGTAATACGGGAACAAAGATTCACTGAGTTTTAAACGATTTTCACAAAATCTCGAAATCTGATTGATTTTTTTAAATTAGATGCTTATAGTTTAAGGTGAGTGACCACCTATCATTTCACCAAATATCATTTTTTCACCTTTGCAGTTATTACGTGATGTGCGAACACAAATTTACGCAGTTTGAAATGATTTTCGCAAAATTTCAAAATCTAATCAAGATTTTTTTTTAATTGGACGCCTATATTTTAAGTTGAGTGACCACCTATCATGTCACTCAATTTCATATCAGTCGCTTCAGTCGTTTTTACGTGATGCTTGAACACAAATTTACGCAGTTTGAAAGGATTTTCGCAAAATCTCAAAATCCAATCAGAATTTTTTAAAAATTGGACGCCTATGTTTTAAGTTGAGTGACCACCTATCATGACACCCAATTTCATATCATTCGCTTCAGTCGTTTTTGCGTGATGCTGGAACACAAATTTACGCAGTTTGAAAGGATTTTCGCAAAATCTGAAAATCTAATCAAGATTTTTTAAAAATTGGACGCCTACGTTTTAAGTGGAGTGACCAGCTATCATGACACCCAACTTCATATCATTCGCTTCAGTCGTTTTTGCGTGATGCTTGAACACAAATTTACGCAGTTTGAAACGATTTTCGGAAAATCTGAAAATCCAATCAAGATTTTTTTTAATTCGACGCCTATGTTTTAAGTTGAGTGACCCCCTATCATGACACCAAATTTCATATCATTCGCTTCAGTCGTTTTTACGTGATGCTTAAACAAAAAAAAGCGTCACGGACAGAATGACAGAATGACAGAATGACAGACAGACAAACTTTTTTTTGAGGGTCGCATCGGATTCCCGGGTGCTTGAAACGGATAGAAATCGAAAATTTTTGAATTCCAAGAAATGTACAGACAAAAGTCTAATTTTATTTATATAGATACGGACTAAAGTGTTGTATTGCGAAGGCATATAACACCGGTCAACACGATATTTGGGTCTGACTTCTACATGTTAAATTTTAGTTTCTCCTACGCCAAAACTAAGGAAAATAATTTTTTTAATGAAAGTTTGCTTTTGTAGAAATTAAAGCGATTTTTCAATTTTTTGGCAAAAATCACTGATTTATATATATATATATAAATAAAATTAGACTTTTGTCTGTACATTTCTTGGAATTCAAAAATTTTGCGATTTCTATCCGTTTCAAGCACCCGGGAATCCGATGCGACCCTCAAAAAAAGTTTGTCTGTCTGTCATTCTGTCATTCTGTCATTCTGTCCGTGACGCTTTTTTTGTTTAAGCATCACGTAAAAACGACTGAAGCGAATGGTATGAAATTGGGTGTCATGATAGGTGGTCACTCAACTTAAAACATAGGCGTCGAATTTTTAAAAAATCTTGACTGGATTTTGAGATTTTGAGAAAATCCTTTCAAACTGCGTAAATTTGGGTTCAAGCATCACGTAAAAACGACTGAAGCGAATGATATGAAATTGGGTGTCATGATAGGCGGTCCCTCAACTCAAAACATTGTCGTCGAATTTTTTTAAAATCTTGATTAGATTTTGAAATTTTGCGAAAATAATTTCAAACTGCGTAAATTTGTGTTCGCACATCACGTAATAACTACAAAGTTGAAAAAATAATATTTGGTGAAATGATAGGTGGTCACTCACCTTAAACTATAAGCATCTAATTAAAAAAAAATCGATCAGATTTCGAGATTTTGTGAAAATCGTTTAAAACTGAGTGAATCTTTGTTCCCGCATTACGTAATAGCGACTAAAGCGAATGATATGAAATTGGGTCACACGATAGATGGTTGCTCAACATAAACTAAAGGAGTCCAATTTTTTAAACATTTTTATTAGATTTTGAGATTTTGTGAAAATTCTCTCAAATGATGATTTCTTCAAACTTCACGTAATAACGACTAATACGAATGATACGAAATTGAGTGATAGGATAGGTAGTTGCTAATCTTAATTTTAGGCGTTGAATTTTAAAAATATTTTGCTTACATTTTGAGATTTTTCGAAAATCGTTTTAAAATGCTGAAAATTTGTTCCAGCATCACGAAATAAAGACTGCAGGGAATGAAACGAATTTGGGTGACATGATTGGTTGTCACTCAACTTAAATTCTAGGCTTCCAATTTTTCAAAAATGTTGATTAAATTTTGAGATTTTGCGAAAATTATTTCAATATGCGTAAATATTCGTTGGCGCATCCCATAATTACGACTAAAGCGAATGAAATGATATTACTTAGTTACTCTCTAACCTGTAATATTTTAACAATACATGAAAATTATAACTTCGCTTTCTTTACTTTGGTAACATACTATATTCATTCTGTGTACTCCTACAATGCTGACGAAAGTTCTTGCTTTTTGGAAATTTGCATTCATTAACCCGACGAGGACGGGTACTTCAGCTAGTATATATATATATTTATAATTCCACTCTAATTGTGATCAGAAAAGTTTTTGCTGGATATCAAAGTCATTTTTATTCAAGATTTGTGATAAACAATAACATATAAATGCAAATTAATAAGAAATTAATGTCTAAAAGTGAATATTTTTCGTACTTCTTTTATGTTCGTATGAGCATATAATAATACAAACAAATAATAATATTACAAATAATACTACAAATGATACTACAAGCAATTACAGAGTTACAAATAATAATACAGTTTACTTTCGAGTTAATCAAAGTGCTGCCATCTTTCGTTTGTGAAATAAATTAAAATATACTTATCGACGTAAATCAGACAAAAGCAAACTTTAAGAACTAATGAAAATTTAAGTGTTTTTCAATGTCTAGAATCAGAATTTAAGCATGAGAACAGAAAACCGAATGTTTTTTTTTTTTTTTTTTTTTTTTTTTTTTGTTGACCGGTGAATCCATGGGTCATCCCTATTTTCCTCCCATACTCCATGAAAAACTTCTTTGGAATCGAAATCTATACAAAAAATTACCTATTAAAACTGTTTTACAATCTTAAGGCATATTCGAACTATATTTCACTTTTAAAAATATTTGTTTGGAATGTGCATCATAGTGCGGTCTTTCTCATTCTTGTTCCATAAAACACTTTTCAGAATAAAAATCTACAGTGTGTCCGAAAAGTCCTTGACACATTTAAAAAATTCATAGAAAAACAACAAATTGTCATATGAATATGCGGTTTGCACAATAATACTTCACAGGCTCACGATTTTTTTTTTTGACATCGTAAAAAAAAATTACTTCCAAATTGTGTTCATAGGTGGCGCTGTGCCGCCACAGTAAGAAAAACAAACGTAATGTAAAGCGTTTAATCATTTTATTGAGCAGAAAGCAATACATTTCATTACCAGAGTTCAATGTGTGCACCTTTTGTTGCTCGAACCACATCTAAACGGTACTCAATTTCATCCCATGTTCTCGCTAGTACGGATTGCGGTCTTTCTTAAACATGTTACGAAACTTTCTCTGAACTATAGTTATGGACTTTGATTCGAAATACCAACCTACGCAATGCGCTCTCTCAAATTGCAGTCGCCATAGCTTGCATGAATATTCCAGCACCGTCAGTGCTGTTTGGAACTCACAAAAAATCCGTATTGGCTTTCATTGCTTAAAACTGGAGATGCAACGCCATCTATGAACACATTTTGGAAGTAATTTGTTTTAAGATGGAAAAATAAATTCTTGGTTCTGTGAAGCATTATTGTGCGAACCGTATATTCATACAACAATTTGTTGCTTTTCTGTGAATTTTTGAAATGTGTCAAGGTCTTTTCGGATACCCTGTATATTAAAAGCGCTACTAGATATGTTTTGCAAACTTCGCCAAGCATATTTTTACTATATTTCTCCTTTGTAATAAACCTGTAGCCTTTGCCAGTTTCTCGTCAAACAGGGTAGATATCGTCAAGCTGGGTTCAGTTTGGGGAACTTATTTTTTGGCGCCAAAATTAGCGATAAATCATCAAAAATTGCAGACTTTGGCGAGTTTTAATACCCCGCGCCATGTGGCAACACTATTGAAAAACGTGACGACGGAAATCGGTCCACAAAAATATGTCAACAGAAAAACCGGCAGTGAACGGAGCGTTTATGTGTATGAATGAACATAAAAAAAGGGAAAGGAAACAGAAAATATTCTAGTTGTACAAGATTAAGAACATTAGCAATTAAAAACTGCCTTAAAATATGGCTTGGGATACAACAATAGAAAATGAACAGCATTCAGTAATGAATAGAAAGCATTTTAAAGGCAACCGTAAGAAAGCTTATGAAACAGTACTTCTTTTGAGAAACAAAAATCATTACCTATTAAAATTGCGTATCTTGGTAAGTACGGGTTAGGACCCCTTAGAAGAACTCCCACGGAGGGCATCCCCCCCCCCGCTCGGCCTAGATCCCTAATATAGATAATAGGCCGCAATCCCATAAACATACACATCTTTGTCAGTTTCATGATGATACTGGACCAATAGCAGAACTCCTCCCGACATCCCGTCCTTTTATTTTTCAAGAACCTGTACTGTCGAAACGTGATAACCAAGATGCCCAGCTGTAAAACAGCATGTACTTTCAACAGAATATAGGGTCCACGAGAAGCCACCTTAAATTTAAAAAAAAGCACCGATACAGGCACTTCTTTATTCCTGTGACCAATACTATTTAACGCTTTAAGCCTCTCTCCCGTCAAAATGACGGGCTAAGCCGGGGCCATCGTGATTCTACCGGGCCTGTTTGTGCACTCCGCAGGAAGAAAACGTTTCCTCATTGGTAAGATTCGACCGTTAGCAGTGGCGGCCCGTGGTCAAAACTCAAAACTGTTAGTGCAGCCGGAAGCATATGAGCCCCCCCCCCTCCTCCGGACAGGAATGGAAAATCTTTGTTATTGAATTCGAAAGCTGGCGGATTAAGCCCTCACCGAGGAAAAAAAAAAAGAAATTACATAAAAAATGTAAGAGATCCTATTTTACTTCCATAAAATAGACATAAATTTCAACCAGCCGCTCTTATCCTCAAAATTGCATTCATCCGTGTCTGATTCGAAGTTTCTTTAGAATTTTCTTTTGTAACGATAACTTGAGAAGAAAAGAAAAAAAAAAAAGAAAGAAAGCTGACTCATTTTTTATAAGTCAAATCAATCCTCCTTTCTTTTAAACTTGCGAATCGGTCAGTGATGCCCTCGTAAAAAGGCGTTGTTTTAATTCAGATATCTATAATTTTAAAAGCTCTTTAAAATTTCCCCATGTTTAAAGAATTTTCTCGCTCGCTATGTCCTCTAAATGCCAGTTCTTGCTTACTTAAAGACAATACTGCTTTGATGGGGAATTGTCCATTCATAAGCGTCTATTCAGGCTTACCTTCTTGATAAATTCAGCAATATAAAGTCGAGAGTTTGCCGAACATATATTCTCTTTACTCCCCTCCCTCACTTCTCGAGCCAATCAATGGGTCGAATTCACAGGTAGTGCCGACGTTTGGAAATCTGTCATGAGGTGAGTCTTAGCTGCGTACCCCCATTACAGCCTATGCCGGAGGGACTGCTTACGTAATCGTTGTCATGGCAACGGTGCTGCCAATTTTCGTATCAGCGCTCTGAGTTGAACCAAAGATTTTCCCAATTGAATTGCGGGAAGATTAAAGTGCTTTTTTCTGAATGAGCGATCCGGCCATAATACGGTTTTTTTGTTTGGAGATTTTTTTAATTTACCGTAGGAATTCCATAATTCTAATCTGAATTTAGGAAAATTAGTAGAATAAATTATTTTAAAGTATGTGCTGATAACTTCAAGTGCAGACCGGCTGTACTTGCTGTATCCCACGAGCCGCCACTGACCGTTAGATGACGTATGTAAGAGCTGGAACCAATAAGTGAGCTTCCTTTAGGCCTCTTTGGATGACACATCGGAGTGCACAAGCAGGCCCGTCAGAATCACGATGGCCCCGGCTAAGCTTTCTGATTCTATTTCTCGTGCCCATGTTATTTCCCGGCACTAAGGTTCAAATGTTATGCGCCAGGAATATAAGAGTATTTCAATTCTTAAGCAACGGATTTTTTGTATATATCTTATTTTACACACAACAGACGGTAATACCAGGGTATTTTTAGCTTAATTCGGAGACAATTCATTTTTAAGTAGATGATAGTAGTACTCAAATACGCGCATTTACGATATGCATTGTTTACTTGTGTTCAAAGAAAACTCTACAAATATTTATTTCTTTTACTAAGTTCAATAAAATTCTCCTTTAGTGTTTAAAACATATATTTCTAACGATTTCCTGCTTACTAGAAAACACATATTCAGTCACAATAGCCCTGAATGTTGGCTTTTCATAGAAATTAACTAATAGATATAGACATCAGATATAGACAATAGACAACATAGAAATTATTTTTTGACAGAATTATTTTTTGGCAGATATAGACAACATAGAAATTATTTTTTGTCTTACGCGCCTAAAATATGTCCAAAACCTTAAAATGAATACATATATTGTACATGCACTATTTTTCATATTTTGCGGAATAAAAAATAGTTACTTTTATGATCACTTTCCCAAAAATAATACGTATACTAAGTGGTTAATTAGTCACTTAAAATTAAAGAAATCTTCAATCGCTTTCCTATTGCATTAAAAGGAATAGTTTTCTAAAAAAAGAAACTTTGTTTTAAAACGACTTTTTAGCCTATATTTACAGACTTTAGTAAGCAGTATTTATATTAATTAAACAGTTTATTGGAAGAGTTTGGAAACAAAATATTAACTAAGCCTAACTGTACAAGCACTTCTTCCCACCACACTAAAACACGACTAGAAAGAAAAATATTTAAAAAAATTCTTACATTTTTTTTCTAATTTTTAGACATTTTTAAAATTGAAAACAATAACTTCTCAAATTTTCAGGAATGTATTAGTTTCTTGAAAGATTTTTAGGGACACAACAATGTGGATTCAATAAGCTTATAAAATATAATATTATGTTTTCAAATTCGATTAATAACTTTTTAATGAGTATAAATCTTGCCAACTAATGTCTGAAAAGATATGCTAAAAAGAAATATTATTTAAAATCCATTTATTTATATTTTCTAGAAACACCAAAACAATTTCCTTGTTCTTTTGTCTTGGGAAAGTCATAAGAGACCGTTCCCCTCCTTTTAATGTTATTTTTTTTTCTATCTCTCTCTCTCTTTTTCGTGCCTCTGAAATTTACGAAAATACGACGAAACTTTTCGTACGTAATGAATCCGGTTTCTTGCTTCAGCAAATTCATTTGACGCATGGGTGAATCGCGAAATGGAGCTTTCACGATTTCTTAACACCAGGGGTCAGTCTGATCTTGGCTTGTAAACACGAGCCCCCGAAACGAAATTACACTGAATTACGGGGAAGATGTCGCTATGCTAAAAAGAACGATTTACCAGAATATGCTTTTTTTTTTTATTCTTTCTACCCTCTTTTTTAGTAGAGGCAAAATGGTAATAAATATATTTCGTACCCTGTTAGCTGAAATGCCTCATTAAGTTAGTTTCATTACTTGCATTAGAAACAAACCATACCCGAACTGTACTTAACCCTTTGAAGCGCAACCCTCTCCCAATGCTGAAAAAAAGGGCAGCCGGCACAGCCAGCTGTCGTCAAAAAAACGGTCTCTAGATCTGTGGCACGCGATGAACGTTTCGCCATCTTGCTGGTAGTTAACCGTTCGTTGGGCGCGTGGACTACGATCGTAGACCAGGTACACACACCAGGTAAGAGTATTCGAGTAATGGCTAAATTTCTTATTTTAGTTTTGTCAGTAACTTAGTAGTTTTTGAAAAAGCGCAAAATTAGAAAGCTACAATTATATGAGACATCATTCATTTTTACGGAACTAGATTTTAAATATGAAATTGACATAGGAAATTGGACTTATGCTCGAATATCAACATAGGAAATTTGACTTACTCTACGATCGCAGTCCACGCGCCTAACGGAGGGTTAAGTCGAGCGATGGCAACGGCTGCCCTTTTTTCAGCATTGGGTAATCTAGCCAGCTGTTCTCGCATTCTTCCATTTTTCAGCAGATGTCAGTGCTGTTAAAAATAATCGTGACCATGTTTTTATGGGAAAGGACGTGCTACAAAGTGAAGGATTCTCGTGGAGCTATGTCACCCGCAACTATTTTTATAGAAATCCAATCTATTCTTCGTGACTGGACACAGTCAAAACGTCTGTGTTTGGTGTTCCCAGGGCGGGAACACTGCACGTTAAAGGGTTAACTTACACACATATATACAGGGTGCACCCAAAAAGGTGGCAACGCGCCTTAATGCTTTATCTGTTAGAGATAAGTGGACAATGTAAACTGAAAAATGTTCAAAATAAGATTTGAAAAAAGACTGCCTTAAGAAACAGTTCGTATTGTTAAGTTTCAAACAGTTACACTTTTTAAGTTTTTGTACGATCGCACAAAAAAGTTCCCCAGTTAGTAAAATGTGCTGCATACACGCATGAGATGATGGGCAAAATTCCAAAATTGTATCCTAAAAACTGTCAGAGATATGAAGATAGATATATGCTGACTTAAAGCACTTTCCAATGGCTCTTGAAGGGGAAAAATCCCGTCGGATCATTGCGTTTGAGGGGTTCGTGTTACAGAAAGGTCGAAGGAGAGTATTTTTTTGCACTCTAGCAATAAGCGTCTACATTCAAATTGATGTATAGCCCCCGCAGAATCGATGTTTAAACATATCACTGAAGCTTTTTATGAGGAAAAACTTGAAATTAAAAGAATGAACTTGAATATTTCACATTCATTTAAATGACGACATACATATAAACAGCGACAGCAGCATACATTAACGACATTAATTAATTAAAACATATTACGATCACAATAAGTTGAGCTATTTAAAGATTATAACAAAACTTATTGTCCCAGTAAAAAGGTATAAACCGAAATCATAAAACATAACAATAAACAAAAATCTGGGGAGGAAAAAAAATCAACATGTTGGCCCAAATACTATTTTGTTCTGGGCGGTTTTTACCAGGATTTTTCGGGTGTGTTTTTTTCCGTCTTGAGATTTTCTGTTTACCAGATGTTTAAGTGTTACTAGTGATAAGATTTAAGTCCATAATAAACCGTTACATATACACGTGGGAAATAAAAAGTATTCATCAGATGTTCCTTAACTTATTGTTAGCTATTACAGTTAATATGGATTTCCGATGAATTTCGGATTCTTCCATCAGTCTCGTAAAAAAAAAAAAAAAAAAAAAAAAAGTTTTCTAGATAAGCTTAGACAATATATATATATATATATATATATATTATATTTCCTTGGGAGGAAATGTATATATATATACCCTTGTGCAGTGTGCCTAATATGTTACAGGGTTGGGGGTAAATTTGGTATGAAAACAACCATTTTTTTATTCATTGCGTCTGTTTCTTGTTATTAATAATGTTCAATAAACATCTCTTTTTTGTGAAAAAACACTCAAAATACTGGTGTTAAATGATAAAATAAATAAAACCTTTGTGAAAAATACACACATAAAAGGTTGCTTATAAGGCGTAACGCCTTACGCCTTACGCCTTATAAGTAACCTTTTATGCGAGTTTTTTTTTTTTTGAGTTTTTATTTATTTTATCTTTTTTTTTTTGCATTACTTTATGCAGTGCATTTATTCCCTTCATACCTGAAAAAAGTTTTATATAACTATATAAAGCTTTAACAGAAAAATATTGAACATTAATAAGAGCTGTTTTTTCCCTAAAAGTGGGGCATTTTTTTTTTTTTTTTTTTTTTTTTAGCGAGGGTGGTGGCTTTTTCTATCAAATTTTATTTATTTCTTATTATGACTTACACACACTTTAAATTTTAAAATATTACAGCCAACCCTTTTAGAATTAGGTTATACATAAACATTGTATTCCGACAGCTCATTGTTGCAGGGTAAAGTGGGATAAAATGGGTAGGTGACTATTTTTGATAAAAAATACAAATAGTTTGTTTTTAAATGATTTTTTAGCCTATATTTACAGACTTTAGTAAGCAATATTTATATTAATTAAACAGTTTATTAGAAGAATTTGGAAACAAAATATTTACTAAGCCTAACTCCACAAGCATTTCTCCCCACTACACTAAAACACGACTAGAAAGAAAAATATTTTTTAAAATTCATATATATTTTCCTGATTTTTAGACATTTTCTAAATTGAAAACAATAACTTTTCAAATTTTCAGGAATGTATTAGTTTCTTGAAAGTTTTTTAGAGACACAACAATGTGGATTCAATAAGCTTATAAAATCTAATATTATGTTTCCAAATTCGATTAATAACTTTTCAATGAGTATAAATCTTGGCAACTAATGTCTGAAAATATATGCTAAAAAGAAATATCATTTAAAATTAATTTATTTATATTTTTGATCAAGAAAGAAATGTCTGTCCATTTTACCCTACCAAAACCTACGTAGAGTTTTGTCTGCGTTAAGACAAAACTACGCAGGCACTTTCTGCCTGCTAACGCGTATTCACGTGACATCGGGAGAAAACCACCCGAAACTCCAAATTATTCAGTCAGCATCCGTGCAGTAGGCCAGAACCCTGGACCTTCACGCTTCAACTATCTACCACGTTCACCATCTTATATCCACTTGGCCATGGTGGGTTCCCATAGCCTACTTGGTGTTCAAGTATAAACATCAATATTAAATTGAACGAGGTAGTTATTATAGAATTCTTATAATTTGCGATCTACACTTAATTACAGTTATAGTTGCTGCTAGAAATGGTACACTACGAAAATATATTTTATAGATTTTCAGGAGAATTCGGGCTTTTTAAAAATATAATACGATTCCAATACATTTTTAGAGTAGAGAATCATAATTGTATTTCGAGAAGCGACAAAAAAAAAAAAAAAAAAAAAAAAAAAAAAAAAAATGGATATATTAATAAATAATAATAAAACTCGGCTGTTCGAGCCTCGTCAGGGGGAGACCCCCGCCCCTGAACTCCCCTAATTTTTTAGTTTCATTATTGCCATATTAAAGCGATATTAATTGACTATATCATTTTCTCTCATTTTTCATGTATTTCGCCCGGCAACTCTATGTTGAAATTTTTATGATTGTAACTTATTTATAGAAAAATACATGTGATGCCTATTCTACCGCTTACGAAATATTCTAACAATAGATTAAAGCTGCTGTGAACTAATAGTATTTAAATATACGTAAAATTATGTCGCATTTTTATGTCGCTTTTTTGGGATACATTTTTCGGACAATTTTCAACAAAGGGGATGAGAGATAAAATGACTTAGTCATTAATAATAAACTATCCTTTAATAACTTTTGTTTAAAAAAAAAATAATAATCTGTAACTTTTTCGACAAACTTCATCTTCTGAGGCAATGTTTGTATAGTATTTTAAGATAGATTGTATATTCAGGAAAATATGAGCCCCTTTATGGAATGTTTAGACAACGTTAACCCTTATGAAGGGACGGGCGAGTTAACAAACAAGCCTGGAATCGAACCCGAACCCAGGGAGTGATAGAATGGCTCTTTAAACACTACTCCACCTGGGCGACGCAACTATAAAACGAAATTTTAAATGAAAAATTCATAAATTTATGTTAATCATACATGACTATATACATGACAATGCAAAGTATATAAGATGCAGCTAAGGATGAGAATAAAAACATAAAAAGACTTATGTCTTTCTTAATAGTTTAAGCAATTAATTAAAGCAACTTTTTTTAAAAAATACAGTTTAATACATTGAAAGTTATAGGCAACATTGATAAAATCCTCTTATGATTGATATTTCTTTTTCCGTATCATATCCGTGTGAGCAAAATAAGAGTACTGTATATTTTCTCAAAGCTTGGACACAGGAGGCATTCAAATACCAATGACCGCACGTAGCATTTGACACAGAAGAGAAATCTCTGCCGGTGCGATTTTTGCAACGATGAGAGCGAACAAGTTAACTGCTAGTTATACAGTATTTTCTGCGCGTATAAGATTTAGTTAGAAAGTATTTTATGATCAAGATATATTTTTTGTTAATTACCTTAATCCATTTTTTAAACGATAAAGGAAATTGTTTGCAATAGGTGTTGCATTAAAAGAAAACAATTTTTTTTTTTTTCAAAACCTGAAAGAAATTTCGCTGATTCTTATTTTTTAAAATGTTATATGCCCACCCCATCCAAACAGTTTGGTCATGCTACGCTTATGTTTTGCATTTTGTACTCTGAATGATTTTTAAAAATTTAGTTCAACATCACTATACATTCGGCAATAGACACCATATTACAAGCCTCGTCTCTAAGCTAACGTTAGAACCCCTTAAAAAGTACTCCGACCAAAGCACCTCCCCATGCTTGGCTGGGTACCCTTGCGTAGCTTTGCTGTAACACAGCACACATCATCTCTAAACTAAAAAGACTGCAACAATGAATCATATTGCGCTCTCGTTGTTCTGTGAGAAAAGAAGCAAATCTGTACCTAAAATCATTAGGGTAAAAGGGGGCTGGTGTGGACAATTTTTATAAATTGGGCAAAAAGTATACTACATATCAGTTTTAAGACATCCAAGTATTTTTATCCAATAATTTGCACTGTTACCTTACCATTGGTTAAAATATAAAATTATTTTGCAGAATATTTTTTAAAGATATTTTTGTCAACAGGAGCCCTGTGTCGTGGTGCTTAGAATATAATTAGATAGCTTAGAATATAATTATAAAACCCATGCTTTTACTACTGAAAGCTGAATGGCGCTAGTGTTGACATGTCCTCAATATCCCCACCACCATGTGTCCACAATAGCCCCATAGAATCATTTGTTTATCTATTCTTAATACTGGTTGATTCAAATCATGCAAACCAAAGGTGAATATTAAAATATGTACAGAATGTATTCATTTATATCATGCTATCTCCTTTAATTTAAAATAATGAATTTAAAATAGTCTGAACCAGTAATTAAAAAAGAAACCAAAAACTTACTTTTCCAATAAATTTTTTTTTTTTTCTATAAATACCACCAGACTATGAAGTGTACCAGGGCTGTACTTAGAAAAAAATTTCGGGGGGGGGGGGGGTGAACAAAAGGTGAAAAAGGCTCATTTTTTCACAAAAGGCTTCATTATTATTGTTTTGTTAACCAAATTTTAAATTTCGGGGTGGGGGAACCGGACCCCCCTGGGTACGGCCTTGAAGTGCACTGTCATGCAACTACACATATAAGAAGATATAAATATTGCTAATTTACAAAAATTTACTACTTAAAAATCAGTAATTTATTAGTTAAACTTGAACTGATAAATAGCAGAATTATTCAATTTGTCCATACTAGCCCCCTTCTCCCCTATAGAAATTAAATTCGTTCAAGTTTAATTTTTTTTATTAAAAAATTATTTTAATCAATTTCATAATAGTACAGCCTTTTGTTTTATATTTATGCATTCTCAAAGGACATGGACATTGATATCTCATCTAAAAAATCCAATGGCACCTCCAAAAATTTATCCTGGATCCACCCTTCTCATAATTAAGATTATTTTTATCGATTTTTTTTTGTATAAAGGTTATATTAAAAATTAAAATGATAACCTCTAAAATGGTCTCGAGCTTAAAAATTTTACCGCTTTCGTAAATCAGATGACAAAGGAAGATAAAATCATGTGTTTACGGGCAGTCATCAGAGTTTCAGTGCTGCCATCTATCGATCACTATCCATATTTCTTTCAAATATGTTTTTAATTTGTTCCTTTTGAAAAGCGATCATCGTCACAAGAATTTTGAACCGCTTTAAAAAGAAACCAATGAAGTTGAATTCTCGAAAAAATTAATAATTTTCCTTCACAAATTTCCCTGTCGACTTACAATAAAGAGCTGTATACAAAAGAGACATTCTAAAATTTTTGGAGCATCTAGCGTAATTCAATTCTTTCAAAAGCTGTTCAAAAGTTACATGATTTTTCAAAAAGAACAGCCTTATTGGATAAAATAAAAATTTAAAATATGGGGTTTAATTTAAGAATGCCCGAAATATTCTGCTTTAATCTACTAGGAGTTTAATAACTTTTATTATTTGACAACATTAAATGATGCACCCAAAATAATTGAGAATAGTCTGGTTTTGCGTATACATTTATTTTCTAATTAAATATTCATTGATAAATTTTAGAAGCTTTGTCAGGGAAAAAAAAGTTAATGGAATTCCAGAAATTGTATAGTATGACTATAGCTACATACAAACGACATAAAAATAACTAAAACTTTCTTGCTTGCATAAAGAAAACATCCTGACTAGGGAATATGATATCTTTAAACCTTTCAACATTTATTTCCTTACAAATTAATTGTGTTTTAATTAAAAATGCAACTTTCTGAGCCATTTTTCTAATTTAACAAGCATTGAAACATTTTGAAACACGAAAACACTCCAAATATATGCTACTGTTTGCTGTGTAATAGGTGGATATTAAACCAATAACTTAATACTGGATTCAATAAAAGTGTTTATTGATAATATTATGCATTAAAACTTTTACCGCCATTGCTCCAAGAAGGTTAAAAATTTCAAAAAGATTAAAAAGCACAAAAAGCATAATAACATCTACACCCTTTGTACGATCCGTTTGAAATTCTTCATAATTGTGCATTAAAATATAGAAAACAATCTGCGCTACTTTAATAATCAGAAAACCCACCCGTTCCCTCATTTTCAATCGATTTTTCGCTATTTTCAGCTCTATTTTATGAGCCAGTCAAAAAAGTGACTCATTTGCGTGACAAAATTAGGCTCTGTAAAGTGACAATGACGTCCTATTTGAAGTCACGTTCATCAGGCTTTGACGGGAAAATTATAATATCAGTTGAGATTTTCAGATAACATACTTTATTTATTTATTTATTTTTATTGTGCATGCCGTCTGCATGAAGCATGGATATAAGAGGGACTGTTTACACAAATGAAATTGTTCGAATGCGAAAAGTTTCCGCAGCGCATTCGATTCGATTTGGGTACATAATAAAAGTTGAGTATGGAGTTATTTATTTTAGGTGGACGAAGATTAAATAAATTGAGTGTAGACATATTTTCGCCAAATATTATTTTTTCTTGCTCCCGTTGTAACTGCCTCCACAACGTGTTTCAATTTCTAGTATATATATATATATATATATATATATATATATATAGAGAGAGAGAGAGAGAGAGAGAGAGAGTGTATGTATTTCGTTCTAAATTTATGCACAAACCCAGTTTATGAGATGATTTGGAAGTAGATATATGTAAATATAAATCTGTAATAACAATAAGTTTGTGCATATCTGCAAACTGAATCAGAAAATGCTATCCTTAGTCATATTTAAAATGAAAAGTTTTGTCAACCATTTAATCTAAATCAACAATGCGCGCGCTATCTTACATGCGCTATTTTGTTTTCATACATGACCCGGCTTAATTTTTTATTTAAAACTTGCGCCTTTTGGACTTGACAACCACGAAATATGAGGATATACTATATCGGACGGTTAGCCAAAGATCAGATAAATGACTCATTAAGAGTTTAATTACTTTTTTATCACCGTCATTTTAATACAATGGGATTGCCCAGTCCAAAAAGGTACAAGTTTTAAATAAAATTAATGTGGGTCGTTCATGACTTATCCTTTACACTGTCTGTGTAGTTTAGAAACAACTGTTGAGTACTTCGCTAACTAATAGAATGAACGACTTGGCTCCTTATGGATCTCAAAACTTTTTAC